>CANUEY010064924.1:0-17889 GCA_948099555.1 Croton setiger | reverse complement strand
TTCGGTAGAAAAGCCTGAAACTATTGAACAAATAGAGGGAAAAGTTGTAATTGCAGAAAAAAAGTGTTGCATACCTCTCCATGTTATCATATTTCCCCAATACATATAAGATAGCTTCAAAACAGACTCTTTTGCTAGGATCTAGCAGGAGTTGATATAGCACTGAGTTGAACTGTGATTTAATGTCCGGCTTATCTGTGGAGAATAACTTAGATATCTCTGTTTCAGAAACATTGCAAAACATTTAAGGGGAAAAAATAATTTTAATTTCACCATCTAGTGCACGAGCTCTAGACATTGCATGGCATAACTTAGCCAGTGAAATGAAAGAATATTTTCTATGGTCCATATAACTTGGGTTTAATTATAAGAAATAAGTCCTATATAAGATATGATTTTAATATATAAAAGTCGAAACTGTGATGGATGGTTCGGTTAGAGATATTAAAATTAGTGGGGTAATTATATTCTTTCTTCCCTTACCAATTAAGTAATAGAGATACACATTGAAACAAACTCTACAAATTGTTTCAATATATAAGTGACCCTTGTCCATCAAATAAGGAATAGAAAGGAAAAGGTACAGGGAAGAAAATAATTGATTGTCAGATTCCGCTGCGTTCAAGAACTGTGTTAAAGAATTATTAATTATGGATCAGGTTAGTAATTCTTTTCTTTTCTTCTTTATAATATTAGGGTTAAATTATATCAAGTCTAGATCCCAATGGGATTGATTTCGTAATCGAAATCTATTAAAGTTATTCTTACGCTATCTCAATTTTCATCAATAAACTTCTTGCTTCATCACTATGCCTTAGTAGTAAAAATTGATCACTCACACCAACTTTTGTTTTGTACACACATGCGCAAATGAACGAGTATTTGAATACATCTTCTATAAAATCAATGACTTGTACTGAGACAATCGCAAATTCAATTGAAGATTTCCCTTTCGACATTCCAAACCCACATGTGCAAATCTTATTGGTAACATGTTGCTTTATTTCAGAAAAGGAATGATTGAAGGGTTAGTATCAAATGAACAGAAGTTTGGGTGTGGACAGAGAAGTAGACTTCCAAATAGAATCATACAGAGCAGAAGAGTAGTGCCAATCAACATATATACACACTTTATCCAAAACAAAGAAGGCCCTACAAAATATATAGATGAACATAATCTTATGGATGTTGCCAATTCGTATTTCTGAATGATTAAATGTGGTTGAGTAATTATTATTATTGAAAGAAATTAATTACAGATGCATTGCATCCAAAGATATAAGTTCAAAGACAGCTTGAATGGGCCATATTATGCTCACAAGGGGATGAAGCAATATGGGTTCAAAGATTTCTCAAATGGAAAAAAATACCTTATTAAGAATCTTTTTAAAGTTTTTAATATCTAAATTACTATAGTATTCTCCATTTCTTTGACTCCTTTTTTGACAAATTTTCAATTGGCTTTTTGTTGGTGCATGCACTCTAATATTTCTTAACACCATTCCCACATATCTCATATATATTCATTGAGTGTCATTTCTATATGTTGATGTTCTTCCTACCATATGCTTGACTCCAATATATGATATCCTAATTAACTTTGTTCAACTATAAACTATTTTAGATATAATTAATAGACTGACTAATTTAACACTTTCTACTAAATTTTGTCTTGGAATTTATATGTCTTGTAGAGTATTAAATAATACAACAATCTTAACTAATTTTTAATTAACATTCAATAAACTTAACGAATTTGATATTATAAAAAAACGAAGTTTGAACTTGAATTAAGCTCAAACGAACTGAAAGTCAAAATTTTTAGCTTGTTTTCTAAAAATTTAAGCTAAAGAACTAAGTGAAAAAAAAAAAAAATAGAACAAAGAGGGTAGGAAGGAATGATTAAGTGGATGTGTTATATGTAAATTTGAATACATGTGTGTACATATTGGGTTATGTACATGTCTTTTTGTCTATTTGTCTGCTCTCATCTTACATATTTATCACCTAATTTTGTACCCTCATTGTTTCAGATTTGCTCTTCCTTTTTCTGTACAAATTTGTTATTTTCAAGTTTTGATGAACTATCGCCCCTTTTTCAGATAAATTTTAAAAATTATTTATATTTACCGATATATAAATATAGCTTGTAGGGCAATCACACATGTATGAAAATATATTGATTTTTTTTTTTAACATAGTAATTACAAAAGCATTATTTTACTATTTAGCATTACACGAATGTAATTAGTTTTGAAGTGTTTTATTTAATTATACTTATAATTATAGATATTTATTATTTATAGAAAAAAAAAATATAAAATTAAACTCCACATTAACTTAATTATTTTTCAGTTTTGTTGATTTTTTAATGTTTATTTTAAGTTTAAAATAGTCACACTCAACCACCATAAAAAATATTTATAACTTTTTACGATTGAATAATTATGCAATATATGTTTATTTTTCTTTATTCTTTCTTTTTAATCTTTTTTAATTTTTTAGTTGCTGAAAAATAAATTTCAATCGTCAGAAAATTAAAACTTTATCAATACTGGAAAATTTACAGTTTGCACCATCAAAACCAGAATTTAATTAGTGCACATTCCATTGCAAATATACAATTAATTTCACCGGATTTAAAACTATTTGGCCAAAAAAATGAAAAATGTTGGGATCTAAAATTTTCCGGCATAAAACCAAAAACTTTTACACTAACAGAAAGAGAGAGTTGAAGGAAAGTCATCGAAGTATCACAAAAGAGGTAAATGAAATTTCCGATAATTTATTAATTTTTTCAAAAAGATACAATTTATTGATATAGTTTTACAAAATAAAAAATAAAATAAACCTTTCTCGTATAATTTCCTAAAATCAATCTAGGATTTATACTAAAATGACCATAAAAATAAAAACAACAGCCAAAACATTCAAATAATTAAAATAATGGGAAAAAGACTATTTAAAACTTTTAAGGCCATCAAATTGAAAATAATTGTCAAAAAATGCTTTTACCTACAAGTTTACAAAGAGTAAATAACAGGTTTATGATTGATTTCCGGTGACTCTTATTATCTAGTGATGTTCCGGTGATCCCGACTTACATGCAATTCTTTTGATGAGACAAAGTTTAATTTTTTAGTCTTATTTCTGGCAGGTTTTCAATTACTTTTACCATCGAACTATTTTTTAATGGTTTCCAACCGATATTTAGACAATATTTGTGAAGCTTTTTATCGTTTCATCATTTATTGATCTGATTTTTTCATTGAAAAATCGAAGAACACAAAAACAAATTCAGACTGCAACTTCAGTTTTTCACTGATTTAAATGTCGACGACAACTCAAAAGCATAAAGCAACGAGTTCCTGACCTTTGAAGGTTGACAAAAGCATTATATCGTTCGTTTTTTGATTGTTTGTGAAAGAATAGGAGTTCTTGAAAATCCTATATTTCTAATTCCAACGAGCGTGATTAGATTTTATCATGATTTTGACTTGTTTTCGGCGAACTAATGTCGACGATGATGGTACCAGAAAACTCGTCGGCATCTGTATTGTCAACCGATACCTTTCATTCGTCGATGGAGAAGAGTGGCGCCGAGTGGTTGATGGTCAGTTTCTACTTGTTTTATGTTGGCTACGTGTTTGTTTCTTTTTATTTTTTTAAAAATAAAAATATCCTCCTAAAAAAAATATGGGTTTTTAAAAACAGCAATTTTAGCTTTTTTTTTAAATTTTTGCTGAACCTATTGGCTTTGAGCCAAAATTAGTGGTCATTTCCAAAAGTACCCCTAAAAATCTACGAGTACAAAGCCCAATTTTGAATCGAAAGCTCAAAAGTTGAAGAACTTGAACTGATCATTAAAAAGCCCAACATTTGAAGTATAAGGCCCAACTCTGTCAAATTCAAGTAAAATTCTACAGACAGAGAAGAGAGAGGGAGAACGAGCGAGGCGGAGACGAGGGCTGTTTCTTCTATGAGATATAAACGTGGGCATTATTTGAAACCCCAAGCATCAGGCACCTGACCTGACTCATATGATCACACATTAATCTTCCATTTCAAAATCTTAATTCAACTCCGTTGCCTTTAATTCCTGCATTACATTTTAGACTTACTGAGCTCAATACTGTTCGATTCAATTTTTCTTCTCCTCAAAGCAAAATGATGTCTCCCAAGCAAACTAGTGAAGATCGAGGATCTCCTCATTTCAGGTATTTACCTCATCACTCCAATTCTTTACCCTAATTTTCTGTTTTTTCTCGAGGAAAATAGTCTAATTCCCCTTAGGAAATTATAGAATGGAAGGCTTTTGTGGTATTGCCGGAGTTTATAAAGTGTTTCGCATACTTTCTCAGCTACCACTCGTAGATTAAGACAAAAAAAGAAATAGAATGCTTCCGTGTTCAGTAGTTTAGCTACTTTTTCTTTTTTTAAATTGTGGATTTAGTTGTGAGTGCGTTACAGTTCGATCTGCTGTTTCTTAATGGTGGATTGTTCAAGTATCGCAAATCTTGTTTTGTTATGCAAATTGAAGAAAAGGAAAACAGAGTATTCCAGTTTCTTGCTTTCAATTCCATTAGTATGCCATATAGAGGAAGTGTAACTGAACGATATTGTGATTTCTGGAGCTAACTATAACTCAGCTGATAGCAATTCGTTTTTCTTGACTATTTACTCTTTAGTTTACTTTGATGTGATGTACTAGCAGCATGCTTATGATTTGATGCTGCAAATTTTCGCATTTGGTTCAGTTACTTGTTCATTGTTTACAACCTTCGTTAGTTGGAAACTTTGTTGGAGTGACAGTATTTTGTAATTCAACTGGTTTGCATCATATGTTTTCATTTTTGTCATTTGCCTGATTGATATAGGAAAGTCGAGTAATAAAACATAAAAATTGTTTTCTTATTTACAGGAACACCCCTTTGCAAATTATCCATATTATTGGGAACTTCTTGAGAATATGGTCAGTTTACTCCATGTATCGTTATTTGTCTCAAACTGGAGGTTCCGTGGTACTTTTCCTCTTTAGTTGTCTGGTTCCATCATCCATAGTGTTCTTAACTTTGCAAAAGCCTTGGAAGGGGAGACCACTCTCTAATCAACAGGTTAAGTAGGAATACAATCTTTTTCTTATAACATTTATATTAGTTAAAATTTTGCACTTTTATATTTCTTAGTTGGTATTTATTGTTGTTCAGGTAGTGCCGTCTATCATAAATGGTGCCATAACAGCTTTGTACTTCATCTTGTGGGGAAAGGGACTCAAATCATGTGGACCATCAAGGTAGCTTTCTACTTCTCTGAGAACATCGTCAACACTCATGAATTGTTAAGTATGGAAATTTGATTTTTATAAATGATATAAATCATTCTTTATAGTTTTGATTCAGAATTGAAAACCATTTGTATATCTGATATTGATTGCAATAGGCTTCTAAATTATATTTTGTTAAGTATAACTATATCAATAAGCTCCAAGACAAGTGAAGGTTACTCGAGAGTTGAGACTATCCAGACTCTTATCAACTGAATACCATCTTCACTATTGTTGTTGTTTAAATGGTTATGTAATTCTTCTGATTCTTATTATTTTAATGAAGTTTCCTGGGGAACATGTGGAATATTCATGTCTTTGATTTTAGTCCATCAAATCCTAGAAATTTTACCTTCAAAACCCTGATTCATTTGTAGATTTAGTATGGCGAGAAGCCTAAAGTTTTTTTGGGAGGGAATTTGACAACATAGCCTTTCTCCTCACCCATCCTCTTCTCTATGGATAACTTCAACCAGAGGATTTTTACAACAATCCATCAGGGTAGATCCCACTGAAATCGACATGTAATGTAGTGAGCAGTGGATTTTAATAATAATTCATTGAGGTAAATCTTACTGAAAAATATGTTGCAGTGTACAAATGGCATGATAAACCTTGCTTCATTATCTCTTAATTCTTTATATGGCATGAACGGGAATTGTGATGTTCAGATTTTACATTATTTTGTTGTCTAATGTGATCATGAGATTTTCAGTCGTCGAGATGATGGATTCTTGGTGTGGTCTCTCTTTTTGTGTTAGGAAACAAAAACAATCATTTGTTAAAATCTTAGAAACTCTTTCACTAGATTTATGTGTTTTACCATTATCTTGTTTGGGATTTTTCATTCTCATTCCCTCCTCTACATGGGTCAAAGGAATTGATATTTTGTATCTTTGTTTTTCCAAATAAAGCTGACCTACCACATTCATAGGCTACATTTATCCTTTTGACATTGATATGATTTTGAAACTTTTGCCGACTGAACTGAACCAAACGTTATATTTTTCTATCATTTACCTTTTCCTTTTTCTGCTGCATCATCTGTTGACTGCTCTCTTGGGTATTGGTTTTCCTTTTTCCTATTTTCGTAGGTCTTGTGCTTTAATATGATTCTGTGAAACTATCTGTGTCAATTACAGCAGTTCTGTGGTATCTTTGAACTTGGCACATAGTCTATTATTTTGTTTCTTTTAGTAGTCTGCAATTTAATTTGTTCTTACATATTAATTTATTTAATTTTCCATTTGAATGTAGAGCTATATTGGCAGAGTATTCAGGTGCTGTTCTTGGAGTATTATCTGCTGCATTATACGGTCGAAGCCATCTATGGAAAAAGGTAAAATTATTTTCTTGAGGCAAAAAAACCAAAAAATTTTACGTCCAGCATGGTTTCTATTTGATTCAGAGTATATTAGTTGTTTTATCTTAAATTATTCATTGAATGTTTCATCTTCATCTTCTACCAGATAGGTGGGCTCATTGCAATGTTGACCTCTTTTTACTTCTTATCTCAAGGGTGGGCGATGGCAACATATTCACCTTTCTATATCCTTGTGTAGATAACTGTTTGCTTCTTTTTTAGTGTCTATTTCTTTTTTCTGTTCACGATTATGCTTGTGAATTCTCAAAATACCTCTTGTAAACTTAATGTGAGAGTACCATTCAAAGACACTGATGATGCTGAGGACCGCACAGTAGAAGTTTTGAGCATCACAGATATGATCATTCCAATCCTTGCTGGAATATTATCAGCTTTAAGAAGGGTAATTGCACGTCGTGTTTCACTGAAGGTACTTGTGTGCATCTATCTATGCTATTGTTTATTTTCCAGTTTGGTAAAGGATCAACTACTGGACATTCAAGGAAAGGGTTGGATGAGTGCCACCAAATAGGATTGGTGATAGTTATTTATTTGTAGGTATTCTTTGTTTACAGAACCAACTTAAAAGGAGGCTTCATGCCATTACAATTACCTCTGCAACATGTTTTCTGTTTCCTGTCGCCATGTGGGACTTCATTATTGTAAGTCAAATTTGACTTTATAAATATGTTGAGCGATACCTTACTCAATACCTTTGACTTGAATTGAGTATTCTTGCTGTTCTTTTTTTTTTTTGTTCCAGGGATCAACATCTGGTAGCAGCAATGAGTTACCATTTTCAGCTTGGGCATTTCTAAGTACTATTCTTTTTGGAGTTATCTTGATATTTTATGTTGATAGTATCGCAGAGGAGAGGTATCTTTAATTTTCCACAGTTGCCAATTGGTTTTCCATTTTCCTCATCTGTGGTGCTTTTTCTACGAAATAAGTGTTGTGGATGGTAATAAGCATTCATTTGTCCCTGCCTAAGCATATCCATTTTCTTTCTTATAATCACATCCAGTGGTAGCTCTGAATCTGCGGCTCATGCTTCTGTGAATTCTATGATTTCTTATCAGTATAATCCTCATTGACGATATACCTTCTTCCTTCTGCTTGTCCAGTCACTACCTTCTCTGGCTTCTTAATTGATCATGTATACATAGGCATTCATATGCTTTGTAAAATACTTTATATGGACCTGCAAATGATGTCCTCAAATGTCAAGCACGCTGGATCTCTGGTGGAGGTTCAGGGAATTGTCTTACTGTGATTGAAGTCATGAATGTGCCCTTCCTTCAATCATAAAGCATGGAATGGTCACCTTGAAATTGTGTTTACAATTTCATAGAACATCATTTTACTCTTTAAAACATCTTTATGGTTAAAACCTAAACATGTATGAGAGAAGGCCATAAAATTGCATCAGCCTGTAGAACATTCATGACATTGTCATGGAGCTACATAATCTCTTGAACTGCAGAGTAGATTCAGAACCTAAACGCCCAGCCAAAAACCTAATATATGCATGTGAGATGAAATTCATTCACATTAGTTGAACTCATCTGATAGTAGCAAACTCATTTTTTTCTGATGCAGCATTTGGTTAAGATGTTCTTCCCTTCAATTGCAAGTTATATATATGTATCAGAGATGCAATAATTTATTGAAGCCTGATGGATTTGTGGGGAAGATTGGGTTGATTGATGACTAACTAATATTGCCTTTTGTAGATTGCACATGGTATTCTCTTCTCCGAGGCACTTAATGGTTGCTGGAGGATGTATCATTATAATGGAAATTCTCTATAAAATGGACTTCTCCCTACCAGGATTCATTGTTTGCTCATTGATTTTGGGTTTTGGTACGTATAAAAAGTTCTTTCATTCATTCTAATGGAGCTTCTTTGCTTCTTCTGGTCTGACCATCAGACATGTCTTATAATTTTGTGAGAATATTCAGAGTAGTAAATAAACTTGCATGGTCTCCTATGTTTTGACAAAATTTATAGGTGATCTGAAAATGAGTGTACTATTTATATATAAAATTATAGGCTTGCAAAATTAGAAGTAAAAGAACTAATATGGGACATAAACAGTTGCTGTTGATAGGAGTCAACGTACCTGCCATTTAGTATAGGTTCCATCCGCAACCCAACCTATGATTGTTGAAGAATATCTATTTTATCAAATCATTTTTAATTTTGCTTTAACAAGCTGCCACCATAACGGGAGAATACACTTCATTCTTTTTTCTACCTCCCAATTTTTCTTGTACTTTAATTTTGTATTTTTCATTAGTTCTCTCGATGAGAGGAGGATGCTTCCTTCTTTTCCCTCTTGTTTTCCTTTTTTTTCCACAGCTATTTTCCTTTCTTGTGAAATTCTAATGTGATATCCACTCTCACATCAGAATTTCAGTGAATGAGTAATTTATATATAAATAAGGAGAGTTATCTTATTAGGCCTTGTTAGAAAGATTTCTTTTTGGAACAACACTGATGAAAATAATCAGATATTATCAAAAACAATTAACTACCCGCAGAACAAAATGAATGCCTAGTTTTGTTCTTAGGAAGAGCATTTGTGTTAATTTTTTGTTTGGTGTCTTCTTTGTACCCATAGTATCCATGTTCTTTGGTGACAAAGCATGTTGAATTGTTGTAGGCATTTACCAAGCCACTTCTTTGGAACGAAACAAAAAGGGACAGCATTCAGTCCCATCAATTGGCATTTTGGAAGAAGAAATACAAATGTCTTCACTTCCAACTTGAAAGTGACTGTTTCTCTTTCCAAGTCATCATTGGATACACAACACTTGAAGCGGGTTTCAAAGTGAGTAAACTCTTTTTTGATTAATATGCGTATCACCTTTACGATGCGAATGGAGCATTTAATTGAATATTGGGAAAGTGACAAGTCTACATTTAGATTTTCACATGCATAATTCTCACTGTTTCTTGTTGGAAAGTGTATATAGATCTTGTAAATCCATTTGAAGCACTTGATTTTTTAATTGTTGTAGCCTTGATGTTTGTAAACTCCCCCAGAACCCTCTAAAGACGGACTCGTTCTCTCCGTATCATGTGCAGGTTTTGACCCATGCATGTGTCATTTATGTAATTCTTTTGGGAGTTATAGTTCTGACAACCGTCCTTGATTGGTCTATTCCCAATTAATTGACAAATGCTTTGAGTTATACATTTTCTCTTATTGATCTGATTTTGGTGCTAAATTATTCTATAGATCTCAAGTAATGTGTAGTTGAACTTATTTGAAGGAAGAATAATGGGTTGCTGAACTGTGGTTTTTCTGTCGGAGTAAGCAGTTTCCTGCGTTGAATTATTACAAATACAAATAGGAACTCTTCCCCTCCGACTTTCATCGCATGACCTGGGAAACTAAATTTGTTGCCATGTATTTCAATCAGCAGCAGTATATAGTTTCAGAGCCATGAGATTTGAGTTGAAAAAATGTTCAAGTCTGGTGCATTTGGATCTTCATTGCTGCATTTGGGGCTTAATGCATTTGAGAGTGTGACAGGTTTGCTTAATGTGCATGGACCTCATTGCCAATATTTGCAATGAATATTTCCTCAAAAAAAAAAAATGCAATGAATAAAGGATTCTCTGAAAAATTAAAATTGCAATGAATAGAGGAAGGACCTCTCTGAAAAATTCCAAAGTAATCATATGCCCATATGTTTTCACGTGGGAGAAGTTAATTTTATCAAATTGCATTTGATTATTGAGTTCAATCGATTGTTTTATGGGCACCATGATTCGCACTTCTCGCAGTTTTTGTTAGTGCTTTAGTGATGATATGCGTAGCAATTCCGATGGGGCAAAACAGCAGACACAGGGAAACTGAATGCCGAGTCTCGATTTCATTCTCCAGACCATCATGAAACACTTGCCTGCAAAAATTCACAGTACCCACACTCATTAAACTAACGCTTATTAAATAATACTTCCTCCATTTGATTTCCTAACTTAAAAGAAGGAATGAGTAAGATTATAATAAAAGAAAAAGACTTGCACCTGGTTTATGAGAGCACCGATGCATCAATGAAACAATAATAAATGATACGAATGCGTGTATCAACTAAGGAAAAGAAAGAAGAGATACCTAGCAGCAAAGAGATCAACAGCTAACAAGTGAATCCATGCTGAAGCTAATGTCATCTCACTTGAGAACATCTTAAGAATACCTGGCAACTGTGTAGAGTTAAATCAACGATTAATTCCCTTTCTTTTCACTATAAATAAGGTTATCTTAGAAATTTATGAAGGATGCAGACCTCCGGCAACAAGTATTTACTCGCAAATATTAGTCCTAGAGTCTCCGGTGTCCAAGAGAGGTATAGCAGATATGCATAAATAGCTCCAAGCACAACATATGGTAGGCTACTTTCCATTGAAGTTCTAGTCTGCATCATGTGCAACCACCAAAACATTTAAACATTTTCCAAGAACTAACATTGAGTTGCAATTTACAGGCGAATAAAATTTAAAACTATATTTTGTAAGCCTTGAGGAAAATCAATTTGATATAATTATACCCGCATGTTTTAGCTTAATGTTAACACTAGAACTGCATTCAATTATATTTGATCATCACAATTACAAATGAATATTAGAAATTAAAGAATCCAATGCAACAACTATAATAAGACAGAATATGATTGTAACTACAATGACAGCACAGTAAACTTGAGAATTCCGAAAGAAATGCAGAAAAACTTACCAACTCTGCTTTGGGGGCTAAAACCATGAGAGAGTAAAAGGGAAGAACAGCTACAGTGCCCAAAGTGAAAGCATTGTTTGCAATTTGAGAGCTTGTCAACCCTGTACATCAAACAACAGAATGAAACAATAATTAAAACCAATCACCAGTTTCTTTTAATATCATTTCCAAGTAACATTGAAGAAGCTATATGACGTATATATATGTTCTTTTGTGAAGTATAAGAAGACTTTTCCCCCCAGGAAATATGCAGAAAAATCAAAGTCAGGAAATACATTGATATTTGGAGACCACAAAATGCTGTTTAATTCAAGGAAAAAAGAGGAAGGGGGAAATATTACAGATTAAAACGAAGAGAACAGAAACTGACATCCAGAATCAAGTCATTGCCGATACATGGAATGTAAAAAGGATACTATAAAATCAAGAAACTGGTTTGACTGAGAGTTATTTAACTGAGGTTGTTGACAGTTCTTAGCAACTTAAGATGATAAGCTTCTTTCTATCACATGCTTACTACAAAAATTGACTCTTCTTCGTAGTAGACTGTTACAAGTTTTATTGAAAAATGAAGCTCAATGCAAACCTAGAAGCAACAGAAACTAAAAAAAGGCGCACACCTAACTTTAAATTTAAAAAAAAAGGGGGGGGGGGGGATATAGAACCACTTTCTTGTGCTATTATAAAACAGAAATACAAGAAGAAACTAAGAAAGGAAATCAATAATCTTCATTGCCTAGGAAAAGAAGCATCAACTATGTTTGTGTTGTAAATAATGCAAATTTTTATGAAATTTAGACATACAACCAAATCCCTGAGCTGGAACATAAAGGATAAATGAAAACTATGCAAACTTAAGCAGAATATAAGCAAGGAACTTCCAATAAGCAGCACCACAGACAAAAAGGAATTACATGATGCATATACTCCGGAGCATTTTTTATAAATAAAGGGTTCTGCAAGCTTTGGCAGAATGGTAATTCTAGAACCTCCAAGAAAACTCCAGTTGTTAGATAAGTCAGATTCTGTTCTTGCAATTATTTTGCCAAAAAGCTCAGTGCTTTTACTTTCAAGAGAAAGGAAAAAGTTTGGAGCAGCCTTCACAGTGCACCAATGACTTGTTATCTGCCTGGGGTAGTCAATCTATATAGGGAAAGAAATTTAAACCTTATAAGTTCTCATAAATGAAAAATGAGTTCGTCAATGTTTTATTAATCCAAGCCAAGCATTCAGTGAAATAGAACCATTTTTAGGAATGAGGATGACAAAATTGATACATTGATGAAACACATAAAATCATATGATCTACTCTCACAATATGGCATCAAACAGAATTTGATGATCCCCAATTTACTGCCATAAACAGAGGAAAGCCACTTTAATTATGTATTGAAAAGAAAAAAGATAGAGTATGTAGGATGGCAACACAAGTATTTGCAACATTTGGTGAATCTAAATTTGATTGAAGCTATATAAATATTGTGTATTACTGATTCATAAATCTACGACACAGATAATCTTCAATTGTGGTAAACACAAGTTAAAAATCAATCCTGAAAACAATTCCAACATAACCATACTGGAATTGCATAATTCAAAATGAATTCTTACAAAAGATAGAAGTCCAACAGCTTCTTTCATTCCAGGGAAAAAAAACTACTTTTTTCGTTCTGTAAAGAAAATGACAGATGCAGAAACTGAATAACAAAATAAAAAACATATCCATCTAGAACCTGTAACAAATCTTCATTCAATTACCCAAAAAATAAAAAAACAAATAAATCATCAAAAAGTACAAAAAGAAAAGCAATACCTTAGGTGGGAACTGGGAAAGGCACAAACAAGAGAAGAAAGCCATAACTGAAGCAAAATAGAGATACTTAACAACCCAAATGAGCTCTTCATTCGGCTAAAGCAAGCAATTTAAAGAATGGAAAAGGGAAACACGGTGACGTTGCGAAACTCCCACTAAAGAAGAAGCAGAGGCAAGCAAGGAAGAGCAAAAGAGCCCCACATAGCGCACTAAACAGCAAACGAGTAATATAATAGACTAATAGCAGAACGACAGTAATGGCAAACCTAGGTCATAGGTAGAAAGAAAGGGGTGAAGGAACTGGGGCGGGCGGCCAAACCACGTTTCCAACAGTTACAACATTTTAACGTTACAGTGTCAAAATAGAGGGGCTTCATACTATTTAGGCCAGGGCTAACAATTTTTTTTCCTTAAATTAACTCTACTGAAAATTTTTAGGATATCTATATTTATTTTTCTAATAAATTGTTATCAGATTTTAACTAATTCAATCCAAATCATCCAATATCAAACCTAAAGTTATGAATTTTTATCTAATTTGTCCAACTTATAAGCAATTTTAAATTTTTATTTTTTCCTTATAAACAATTTAAAAATAAGTATCAACTTATTACTTTTTTTTTTCTTATATAAATAGAAAACTATTATACCTTCATTTATTTTCAATATCTTTAACATAATCATTTTATTTATATTTAGTTATATAACAATTTGTGTTTTTTTATTATCATTTACTCACAAACAAATATCTATTATTGTTTTTATTTTATTAGCCACGTATCAGGCATAAATCATAGGTTTGGTAAATGATTCTCAATTTAATTTTAAAAAATTATAAGTAAAGTATGAATAATAATTGAATAAGCAACAACCCTCAATTAATAGCTCTGACTATTTCAACAATTGTATTTGCCAAACAGTGCCATTCAACATAAGTCATTTAATTTTTGTTTTTGAATATAAGAGAAGTGGAGAATTGCATACTTTATTATTTAAATTAACCATTTAATTATGGAAAAACTTATTTTGAAGCTAGAGTGAAGCATTTCCATCATTTACATTACTAAAAAGAGAATTAATAATAGGAAAAAGCATTATGGATCAAATCTATCCATTAAATTTGACAAATGTCTAACAAAAAATTGTTATTATTATTAATAGATTATTCTTTTTAAAATTGAAAGGAAAAAAATTTGGACCATTTCTCGATTTGTGCGTGTCATCCTTGCGCAGGGGCCATGCTAATCTTCTCTGTATCGTTCCAATTTTATCGGATGTCCCCGAAGGGACAAACTCTTGTGTAACATTGTGTTTTCTAAAGTCCTAAATTCTTTTTAGACGAACGATGTGGGATTTTTAGTTGAATTCTGAGGAGAGCTTACGTCACCTAGTTAGGTCAACGCTCCAAGCATGAACCTGAGGGCTCATCGGAAGAAGGCCCATGATGTCATCTAAAAATACAGACCTATGATTCTAATTTATTGTTGTCATCAACAAGTTTGTTTTCTTTTTCTTGCCATAACTTTGCATGCAGTAAATAATCGTTTTATTTTTTTTCTTTTTAAAAAGTTCAGTTGATTTTATTAAACTTCTTATAATTGACTATGATATTTCTTTGGAAAAAAAAAAGACTGTGATATTCAAATTTTCATTAAAAAAACGATATTTCAAATTATACTAAATTCTATCAAAATAATTTATCCTAAAAAAAATTATTGAAAAAATTATTTTTGTATTAAATACGATTCAAATTTCATTGATTTAAATGTTTCAACAAGAAAAAGGAAATTAACCTAGCTAGTGAAGAAAGAAAAAGAACAAAGAATTACATGTCCATTATAAGAATTTCTTAGATGGGGAATATGCAAAATTAGCCATCATTTTGAATTTTTAAGGAGAATTGAACATCATTTTGAAAATAATTGACCAAAATGTCATTTTTTATCTAAAAACTTGCCCAAAAAAAAAAGAAAATAGCTTAAAGAGCAAACCACCGTCACTTTTGAAAACTTCAACCACTTTGTCGTTTCGTCACTACCGCTTGAGATCAGAATCGAATCCAAAACGGAAATTGACTTGAAATAGATAATGGATATCGACTAAAATAAAGGACGAATGAAACTAATTGGAAACAAAAATTGAAACTTCATATCAAAAATCAGCTGGAAAAATTTTTTTAAAAAAAACAACAGAAACCTATCACAATCCGTTGACTTTCAGATGTTTTCTGTCGAGGTTGTAGATAGGGAAAAACCGATTGGGAAAAACCAGTTGGAAAAAACTTAAAGACTTTGAAGATTGATGAAAAGCTGCTGATTCTTTTTTTTTTTTTAAATTGAACGAAAAAAACTCAAACAAAGAACAAATGACAGAAACCATCGATGAAAACTAATGATTTTCGAAACCACCAGAACCAAAAACGAAGAACGACTTAGAGGCAATCAGAGACTTTCCATCATGTTCCAAAGGAAATCCCGGTTTGACATTGGCTGAAAACGGGTTGCTGATCTTGCTGCCAAAAAATCATAATTGCCAAAATTTGGCCGTTATCATTGGAAAAATATGTTGTCAAATAAACTATTCATAAACTTGTTGGAAACTTAGTTTAGCTTATTGGAAGCTTTTTTTTTTGGGTAAATTATTTATAGGTTCCTGAGATTTTGCCTAATATACTCTGGGTGTTGACGCTTAATTTTTGCCCCAAAAAGTACCAATGATGACAAAAATGCCAACAGCTTGATGAAATATCCAGAGTTCCGTAAACAGCTCTCGTTCGCTCAATTTCCAGAATATTTTAAAATTTTCCTTTTCCTCAAAGTGTTTTAATGATTTTAATCAAGAAATTCCCTCTTCTCAAAATATATTTGTTTGAGTATTTGATTTTAATTTTTGATTTTTAAGAAGAAAAATATAAAAATGAGAAAAATATAAAAATGAGAAAATATAAAAATGAGAAAAATATAAAAGAGTGGGAGGGAGCGTAGGATTTTTGGCGTACGGAGAAGTTCGTTGGAGGGGACAGATGGCATTTTCAGAGGGAAGAAACCGTTGTTGAAGTCGTTGGGAAGGACCCTATAAGAAGGTCGATCGAGGAGCACCAAAGGGGAGGGCAATTTTTGTTTTCGAAGAGAATTTTCGAGATTCAAAAGAGGAAGTCTAGAAAATTCGATAGAATTTTGCTGGAAATCCCGTAGTTTTTAGTTTTCTTTTTTCACTTCGAAATCATCTTCTTTTCTGTAAAAAAGCTATCAATTCTTATTTAATGATCAATGAGAAAGTAAGAATCGATAGCTTCTGTTTCTGTAAAATTGTATTCTGGAGCTTTCGAAAAGATTGTAAGAAGAACAATGGATTTCTGGATTTGTAGCTGAGCTTATTCTGAGGTACTGAATTTTATAACTCTTCTGTTTGAATTCCATTTTAGATATTTTGAGTATGGATGGTTGAATGTTGAGTATCCGAATGAATGTTCTGTTTTATTTGTGTTTCTGTTGATGGTGAAACAATTATTTGTTACTGCTAATCAATATTGATGATTGTGACTTCTGAATTATGAGTTCATATGCTACTGATTGTGCCTGTCAGTAATCTGTTTTTTTTTTTTTTTTTTGAATTCTGAGATTGTTAGCTATTGATAATGTCTTATCTGCAATCTATATGTTGAGGATTGAATCTGCTTGAGGTCATTTTGATCAATGGTTTATTTGTTTGGTGATTGTGTTGGATGAAATATGATGTTGAATTCCTAGAGCAGTATATTATATGAATCATTTATGGTCTGCAGGCAGTAATCTTTAAGATTTGATTCACATCTTTTTGACAGAATCTTTTGCAAATGTTTTTGGATCTGTTTCTAAAGTATTTTTATATATCTATAATTTGTTGAGCATACTGAGCATCTGTGTATCATAAAGTATGATTTCAATTTCTGGATTTCCAGCATCATTATAAAATCAATGTTTCTATGAATGAATAAAATTGTGTACAAGATGCTGATTGCTGGGTAAAAGAACAATCTGCCTTGCTCATTTCTTTTAAATCAGTTCATCTGCACTTTATGAATATATGTTGAGGTTCTGCATCTTGATTGTCAACAAAATTAGATCTGCAAAATTCATAATGCATGAATTGTTCTATTTAAGAATTGAGTCTATGAGTATTTACAGCATGATTGTTTGACCTGGAATTGGTTGTTTAGTGTTTAAGGGATGGATTGTTCATACTTGTTTGGGTTTCTGGATTATATGTTCAATAAATACATGAGATGACTTTATTTGCAAACTAACTTCATTTTAGAAGGTCATTGTAAGCAAAACACGGATCCTTTTAAAATCACCAACCATCATGGTATCATACCTTTTGATCATAGCCTTTTAAAATTGTTAGTTAATGAACTGATTTCTGTTGTGTTGAATGTAAGCAAATGGTTTGTTGATTGCCCCATGTACTGAACTAAAATGTATGATGAAATGGCAATAACTTCTAAAGGCAAATCTGTTTAGGATTAAGAAAGAGAGCATAACCATATCCTGCATTAATATTTTCTTGTGCTGGTTTGCATGGATTCTGTTAATCACATGTTTGATGCATTTCAATTTTAATATGAAGTAGGAGACTAGTCCAGAAGCATGTCCTTGAAATAAGT
>CANUEY010064888.1:0-26933 GCA_948099555.1 Croton setiger | reverse complement strand
GGTTATGTGATTATATGAAAAAGTGATGTTATGATCTGGATCAAATGATATATATATGTTATATTATGTTATTGATACCGGTAATACAACCCGGTTATGTGATTATATGATTATATGATTATATGATCTGATCTAAATGATATATGTCTTATCATGTTATTGTTACCAGGGATGAAACCTGGTTATATGATTATTACAAGTATATGATTATATGAAGCATGACGATATGACAAGTATGATTTACAAGTACATGTTCACAGAACTTAAATATGGTCGTTGTGATTATCGTAACCAGTGTTTGCAGATTTCACGAGAGAAACCTACGGTTTCTACAAGATTTGACGGAAAGACCTACGGGTCCTATATGTTACAGAGAGACCTATGGGTTCTATATGTTACAGAAAGACCTACGGGTCCTATACAATGCAGAATGATCTGGTGAATACTGCATATTAAAGGTTGATCTGTGGATCCCTTTATGACCGACGATTTATACCGGTCTTACAGGTTGTTGGCCAGCTATGGTTACTGATATGCCGTGAAATTCCCGGGGCAACACTTGGTCGATAAATCACAATTAAAGAAAAAGGAATGACATGTCACTAAGCATTTTAATATAGGATTTGATATATATGTATATATATGTTATATATGACCTAATATTGAGCAATGTTGATATGTTCTTGATAAATTACCTTATTTGATAAATGATATTGCTTTGTTAGTACTTGTTGAGTATGCGACTCACACAAATCGCACCATGTGTTTTCAGGTATGCTATTTGATATTGCTATATTATGAAACAATGAAAATGATCTGGAATTATGTTATTTTGATAAGTTATAATCAACCGAATTACATGTCTGGTTTATATGCTATGTTTACATGTGTATATGATCATGTGTTGTCTAAAATGGAAATTTAAAGTAACACAGATATTATAACATATTTGATTATTTGGATAAGAGGAGTCCCGAGAGATAAATGCCTTTGTCAGGTTCTGATTGATATTTTGCAATTATGTTTTATTGATTTGTTTTTATTATATAGTTTGCATTTACTGAGTTTGCAACTCATTAAATTGCCTTTATATGATTCCAGCTTTTCTTTGGGACAACTGACAGCGTCAGTTCCATCGTCTTTCCTCTGGGTCGGTCAGCCGAAGCTTAGGATCTCTCTTTCTCACATTTCATCATTTGTATCATCTTATCATGTAGATTTTTGTCATATGTTCTGTTAATAACGTTTTGGGATAAATAGGTTATTGGTTTGTAATATGTTATGTTTGATAATTGGTTTAAGCTTTTGGTTATATATATATGTTAATGTTTGAATTGGACTTAGGTAAAAAAATGAGAATGTAATATGAAAAAAAATAGCATGTTTTATGACGTAAGAGTACAAGTAAAGGATGTTACACAAACCCTATGGTGTTACCATATAAACTTCTTCACTAAGATCCCTTGCAAAAATGTATTAATTCACATCTAATTGATGTAGAAACCAATTCTTACTAGAGGATAAAGTAATTAATAATCTAGTTGTAGAAATTTTAGCCACAGGTGAGAAGGTTTTTAAATAATTAAGTGCTTCAACTTGTGTATAGCCCTTTGCCACTAACCTAACTTTGTTCCTTTTCAATGTGCAATCAGACCTTAACTTGACTTTATAGACCCATTTGCAACAAATTGGGGTCTCGCCTGTAGGTAGATCTACCACTGTCCAGGTATTATTCAACTGCAATGCTTCTAATTCCAATTCCATAGCATGTCTCTTATGTTCATATTGTGCAACCTCTTTGTAATTTTTTGGTTATTGTGAAACTAGATAATTGCGAATAAATCTTTTAAAATTTGGTGTTAAAAAATTATAAGAAGAAACATTCTAAATAGGATGCTTGGTAGGAAAGATATCTATATGAGAACTATTTGTTAAAAGATTGCAATGGAAATCTTAAGGTAGAAAAGAACAATTCTGGGTTTAGATGAATGTCTTAGTTGAGGATGATTTTGAATAATAGAAGATGATTCAATGGAAGAATGATGTGGTGGAGGTTGAAAAGAATCAGTAGAAGACTAAAATGAAAAGGATAAAGGTATATTGTGTTAGTAAATGACAGATCACAACCTTGAGGCAGTTGGCCAGAAGATGCTTGACTTTTGTATGGAAATATTTCCTCATGGAATTGAACATTCCTTCTCAGACATTGTTCTCTAGAAATTACATCCATTACAACATACCCTTTTGTTTTAGGTTTATACACTAGAAATAGCTTTTCTTGCCCTTAGGAAAATATTAGTTTTTTGTGTTGTTAGTGTACTAACATAACAAAAATAACCAAATATTTTCAGCATTGAATAATTTAGCTTGTCATTTTGTAAAACCTCATATAGGGATTTATTTTGCAGTACAGAAGTAGGATGCCTTTTTATCAAGTAAGCGGCATGTGCAACTACAAAGTTCCAAAAGGAAAGAGGCAAAATAGATTGAAAAAAAAAAAGAGCTCTTGTGACATTAAATAAGTGGTGATACATCCTTTCAACTACTGAATTTTGCTCTAGTATCTCTAGACATAAATTTTGATAGATGATGCCTTTTTTATTATAGAATTATAACATGTTAAACTCTTGTCCATTATCTGTCTTGATAACCTGAATTGTTTTATGACACTGAGTTTGTATTCTGGTGACAAAGTCTTAAACTGAAACCTTTACTTCAACATTAGTTGCAACAGTAAATAACCAAGTAGTTCTAGAGTATTCATCAACAACAGTAAGAAAATACTTCTGATCATATATTGAAACTATTGAAACAGGACCCTGTAAGTCCCTATGCACCAAATCAAAAGCATGCTTTGTACTAGATTTACTAATTAGACAATTTCATTTGCTTTGAAAGATGACATATATCACATGGATTTATTTCTTTATTATACATAATTACATCTACAATCTTACTTAAATGCAACAACCTCTGTGAAGAGGGATGCCCAAGCCTACAGTGCCATACAACATAATCTCGTGTAGATTTATTTACACATCTATTCAAAATAAATCTAGGTATTCTTGTCTTGGATATAACATAGTTCATCTAGAAAAAATAGTGATACTTGTAATTTTCTTATCACTGTTGTGACTAAAACTAAATTGAAAGTAAGGATAGAAAATGTAAATCACATCATACAAACAGAACTGCTTTGCAAAAACAATAGTCCCAGAATTTTCTGCCTTTACTTTTTCACCATTAGGCATCTTCACAAAAATAGGCTTGATTCTTTTATATGTTGTAAATAATGACAATGAAGAGCAAATGTGATCTGTTACCCTACTGTCTAATATTTATAAATCTCTAGTTTTGTAAAACAAATTACCTTCACTTTCTTCTGCAATGTCTCTTTTTGCATTTGGAACTGCTGTTACTATATTGCTATTGAACACATTGTTGACTGTATGTGGAGAAACTGTCACTTGTCTCTCATTAGCTTTTTGTTGTGTCTTCATAATTTCTTGCTCTGGTACCATATGAAAAATAAGGAAATCATAAAGAGTAAAATGAAGAAGACAAGATTTTTATAGATTATGAAAACTTAGCCATTTACATCACTTATGCTTGTCTATTTATATTGGTATCACTCTACTAACTGATTTTCTCTAACTAATTACAGCTATCATACCTAACTAATTGGAGAATAAGACAATGTGATTTTCCCTACAACTTGCCAAATTCCTTCTTTATAATTTGCTTGTTTTTGGCACGCCAATTAGAGAAGAAAAAGAATTGAAAATCAACAGTTCAGAATCAAACTTTGAAACATCAAATCAACGGAAAAAAACAGAAGCTTGGTACGACGTCGCTCAACTCAAACTCCTGACTTTAGCACTTATAACACAACAGTCTCTTGCCATTTGTCACCTCGTGATTTGTTGTTACAATAGTCATTGGCTACAACAACTTTCTCCAATCTATGAAAATAAATTTAATTTAAACCAAAAAGGACTCAATTGAATAACTTTTAAAGTTTTCAGGAACTTAATTCAAGTCTGGCAGTAAATTCAGGAGTCAAATTATAATATTCATAAGTCAATTTGGGCGGAACGACTTAATTGAATAACTTTTAAAGTTTTCAGGAACTTAATTGAAGTCTGGTAGTAACTTCAGGGGCCTAATTATAATAATCAGAAATTAATTTGGGCAGAGGGACCCAATCGAAAACAATTATAAGTTTTGGAGGGCTTAATTGAAAACGCGCCAGAACTTCAGAGGCTAAAATGAAATCTGTCAGAAATTAAATTTGGTAGGATTAAATTGAAAACAGTTAAAATACTTTGTTGGAATGACTAAATTGCATTAAATTATAAACTTTAGGGATCAAAATGTAATTTTACCAAGTTTAGATATCTAGGGGTAATTCACCAAAACACAACGCTTGCTACCATTTTAAAGCTTTCTTTAATTTGCAGCAGAAAGCTTCCTTACGCGATACTCTGTTTTTGCTTCCAACTTCCAGTCGGATTTTCGACGATTTTTTGGTGGTTTTTCGGCCGTTTCTGACTACCAAATCCTTCCCAAAAACTACTCAAAGCTATCCCAACAACCCTAGGTAACCCATGCACGCTGGTTTTCTTCCTTTGTCTCTCTCTTTCTTCTTTCTTCCTCACTTCTCTGTTTTTTGTTTCTTTCTTTTTTCACTCACTCTCTCGACTATCTCTTCCTTCTAACCTATTCTTCTTCTTCCCTGGACTGTAGGGAAGCCATAGAAGTGGCTGGTTTCCCTTCTCTTTCTCTTTTCTTTCTTTTCTTTTATTTTCTCTTTTTTTCTCTAGTTTCTGTTTTCTCTTCTTCTCTCTCTCGTTTCCTTTTATTTCTACCTCTTCAACCCTCTCTCCAAACTCTAAACCTCATGCTTTTAAGTCTCCATAATCTTACTTGACACCTCTTACTATTATTTTTAATTTTTTTAATCAAATATTATCCTAAACCTATTTCTTTCTTTCTTGGGGTAATTATTTATAGGTCCCTGAGATTTTGTATAATATACTCTAGGGTCCTTCTATTTTGGAAATTGTATCATTGGGTCCTTCAGGTTTTAAAAATTATATTATCAGGTCCTTCCGTCCAGAATGGGCATTAGTCAACTGAAAAAGTCAAACGATTTGGATTAAATTTTTTCAAAATGACAAAATTACACTTTGGATCAAACCATACTAATTAAACTCAATCTTTAAATCAAACCCTTATATCAACTCTTCATCTTCTCCAACTCTTCATCTTCTTCAACCCTTCAGCTTCTCTTTTTCTTCATTTATGAGATTCTTCTCCTCCTCTTTCCCACCTCATCTCTTCATCTCCTTTTTCTCTCTCATTTCACCTTCCTTTTTGTTCACAATAATTCCAATTTATTTTCTCATTAAGAATCATCATAACCTCAAAAAAAAAAAGAATCAACGTAAACAAAAAAAATCAGAGGAACAACAATGGTTGCAACTCATGGATGCATACAGAATAAAATAATTCATTTCAATGTGCTTGATTACAACTTTGATAATCATGTCTGTTTTAGTTAGCGAAATACAGAGGGGTACAAGATGATTGTTTATATGTGTTTTGTTTCTTCTGGTATTTGTTACTTATGGTTTTGGAGATATAGCGGGAGTTAAACATGGACACTGGATGTGTCTATAAAAAGAAAAATGAGGGTTTGACAACAATGAAACAACAGTACCACGTAGAGGAAGGTGGCGACGGTTAAGTTCAAATCTCAGCTGCTGCTGCTGCTGCCACTGAGGTTGGCGATTGACGGACTCTAGGCAGTGCGAGGCGACGTTGCCGACAGATCCTTCTGCTGCTCTATTTAGGGACGAAAACGCCGAAATATATGAGGATTAACAGCTGGAAATCGTGTTGAAAAATTGAAATTTTTGCCGAAAAATTGGGCGGAATAAATTGTGAAGCTAATTAAAATTATTAAAATTTTATGATTCTTCATTTATCTCCTCTGTTTTTTCTTTCTTGATTTACTTTCATTGTGTCGTCTTAAAAAACAGAATGTTTTAATGTGTAGAGTGTAAATATTATTACAAGATTTCTATTACATTTGTTTTTTTTTTTTAAACAAAGAGCCATAAACTTTAGATTTCTTATTAATGAATGATTTTTTTCTTGCAAATTTTAGTTTTTCGACACAATTTCCAGCCATTAATCCTCATAGATTTGTGATTTTGATTTAAAATTGTTGTCGTTGTGTCTGAGTTTGTTTTTGTTTTTTTTTTTTTTTTTTTTTGTTTAAGATGCTTTGAGAAGCTATTGCTAAAAAGCTTTAAGTTAGGAAGAGAGATGAGAGAGGAGCCATGGAAGGAGAAGAAGAAGAACAATTTCTGGGTTTTGTTTTTTTTTAAGTGAAAATAAAATTTAAAAATGGAAATTAACATTTAAAAATGGAAACCCAATCTTTAAATCAAATCAAAGGGTAATTTTGTCATTTTAAAAAATTTAATTCAAATCGTTGACTTTTTCAGTTGACTAACGTCCATTCTGGACGGAAGTACCTGATAGTATAATTTTTAAAACTTGAAGGACCCAATGATACAATTTCCAAAATAGAAAGACCCCAGAATATATTATGCAAAACCTTAGGGACCTATAAATAATTACCCCTTCTTTCTTTCTTTTCTTAATTTCGTTTCTACCTCTCCTTTACTTAATTCCTTACTTAATCTCATTCATTTATTTCATTAAAGTAATAATAATAAACATTATTTAAAGTTTCGGCGAAATCGGGTCCGAAAATATTCGTGGCCCGGTCGGCGCCCGATATCACTCTAATACCTCGGCGATGCCGACGGAACCGAAATTTACGACGTCGTCGTGATTATACAGTTCCTAAAACAAATCTATTCATTTATTACATTTATTTTCCAAGTCATTAATATTCAAAACAATTTCTTTTAAGTTATTCGTGCTACCGATGTTTTCACTGTCGTGATAATTAAAACCCTAGACGTGTCATCGTTTACGTCAACTGATTGTAAACAAGTCTTAAAAACTTAACTTATTCATATACTTTAATTATTTTCCGATAACATATTCATATATTCAATTCCTTAATATGTATGAAATCTCTATTTAAAATGATGCTTATGCGGTAAGAAATATGAAAATGCATTTTATACTTATAATGATGTCATGTATGATGTTCGGTTTGGTTAAAGATGTCACATTAACTCTCATAGACAAGGACACAAACGACAAGCATAAACAGATGGAAATGAAACCATGAACATAAACAAAAAGCATGATCAATTCAACAAGTTCAAATATACAATCAACCATTTCTTCAATTAAACTGAAATATGTGAAATTAATTAGAAAGGAAGAAATGAAATTAAGATGTTACCGATCGCCCTCAAAGCATTCAAATACAAGCTGTACGAATCCTCAAAGAACTCCAAATCGTTCTTTACAAACACAATTTAAAAATAGAGAGGATTTCTTTTCTTATTGAATACAAAAGAGGAATAAGGAAAGAAAAAAAAAATTTAAGAACCCTAGGAACTTTGAAAACGATTACTGACCTCTCTCTCTCCACTGGTTTTCGAAAAATGGAAGCTCCTTACTCTCTCTGAATTCTCCAAAAAGCTCAGGATTCCTCTTTTTCTTCCCCTTACTCTAGAAGACCTCCCTTTTTTTTTAGAATTAGAAGAAAACCCACAATTTCTAAGAAAATCCTAATTTCCAATTCCCCCAATTTTCTCTCTGATTTTTTGAAATTGAAGAAGAATTCCTCCCAATTGAAACAACTTCTTAATTTTCCCCAATTCTCCCCGAAAACCCTAACCTTTCAAAGACCTCCCTTTTTCCAGTTGACCTACTCTGGTTCTAAAGGGGTTGCATGCCTCTCTCCTCGCTTCAGCCGACCAGCCAGCTTTCTACCCACGCTCGACCACTTCTGATGCCGCCTTCATCACCATCTACCGTTGACTTTATCCCTTTTATCCTAGCTGAATCGTGGTCCCCTTCCTCATTTCTGTTTCTTTTTCCTTTCTCGCACGAATGAAGCCAGACACCCCTTCAATCGTCATCTTCCTTCAGAGTTTGTCGAGAATCACTGATTGTCTCTCTCTCTCTCTCTCCTACTTCTTATCTCTCTATTTTGCTTTCACTTTCCTTTTTGTTCTTTCCTTCAATCTTTGTTTTCGTTTTCTGTTTTCGAATTTTTCGTTTTGATTGATTTTTTTTTTTAAATGAATGAAACGACTACATTTTAGGAGAGGTAGGAAGTTGTTTTGAACCAAACTGATTTAGTTCAGTTTAAAACACCTAAATTCTTTTTTTAATCAAATTAAAAATAATTTAAACAACACTTAATTAATCTTATCTTAAAATCAATCCTACGAGAAAAAAAAAATCGAAAATTCAAAAAAGACCGAAAATTTAAAAAAACGGACTGAAAATTTAAAAAAATAGATCGACAATTAGAAAAAAATTTTTTATGAAAATACTAATATGACTGGAAATTTGAAAATCTCGTAAATCTTGAATTTTATTATTACCCGTTGCTCTTGAATTCAGAATTTAGGGCATACAATCTAATGTTGATTAAAGAAAGAAAGTTTTGTCTATTTTTCCAAATCGAGAAAACTCTCATTATCTTTTTTTTTTTTTTTTTTTTTTATGAAATACAAAAATTGGGTCCTACGGAGTCGATTTGCTAAAGTCTAGACACCCTCCACTTAGCAGCCATATTTGAAGAAATAATGGGCCTTTTCTGCCACACTGCCACTTCATTATTGGCTGCCCGGCTGCTCAATAGGATACTTGATTTTAATTATTATTATTATTATTATTATTATTATTATTATTATTATTATTATTATTATTATTTCAATTTTATATGCAATGTAACACCTTAATTAAGTTTAACCTTTGTATTCATTTTTAAAATTCATTTCATTTAATTGTTGGAGTTATTATGTCTCACCAAATGTTCGAATGCATAATATTTATAAACAGTTCTAGCGTTTTAATCGTGCGTGTTTATTCGTTTAGTCACTCATTATTTATAAATTATAATAAAATAAAATACTATTGATTAGTTTATATATAATAAATAATATTATTTATTAGAATATGATTTAAAATTTAATTAATTAATAATTAAATAATATTTTTTATTAGAATATAATTTGAAAATAATTAAATAATTATATAGTATTTCTTATTAAAATATGATTTGAATTTAAATTAATTAACAATTAAAATAATATTTATTTATTAGAATATAAAGAATATGATTTGAATTTAAGTAATTAATTAATTACTATAAATAATTATATAGAGACAATTTTACTCTCAATAATATAAATTATGTATGAACATTTTGGATGAAGTTAAATGACTCTATTCTCATATTTATACATACTATAGATTATAAAAAATAGAGTTTAATATTTTATCTGTTAAAACACTACTCAATATAAAAAGTTTATCGCGAAAAACACACTTATATAGTATAACAATATACACAAATAATTAATAATTTGCAATTTCTTGAAGTAAATACTTAATACTATACAACCTTGAAGTAGACTATATTTATTTGTTTGCAAAATGGTGCGTTTGAATGTACTTGATAAATATAGTTTTACATGTATATTAGTGTTGTATTGTTCTTGATAATGGAAAAATCTTGGCATGGATTGGATAATGTAATAGACTGACATATGATTACGTAGAAACCCAAAAATGACGATTGATTTTTTTTTTCTCTTTAATTTAAAGGATTATTTGACACTTGTAAAAGGATTCAACCCCTCTATCTCTAATAGTCACAGCCCGCCTTTGAATCAATTTGTGCAATCAAGTAGAATGACTAAAATAACCTTCATGCGTCCTATATAAGAAGGAGGCCTCTTTTGGTCTTAAACAAACAAACAAACATACAACAAAACCAAAAATGCATTCCCTTCCAATTCAGTGTTTATTCATTTGTTTTTGCTTCTTCTTCTTTGCTCAAGGTTCTGTTCCTCCTTCTGCCACTTTCAAATATGTCAATGAAGGTGAATTTGGTGACTATATTGTTGAATATGGTGCAAATTACCGAGTCCTAGACCCATTTGCCCAACCATTCCAACTTTGTTTTTATAACACCACTCCTAATGCATACACTCTTGCTTTGCGCATGGGCACTGTGAGGTCCGAGTCACTAATGCGATGGGTTTGGGAAGCCAACCGTGGAAATCCAGTTCGCGAGAAGGCCTCACTCACCTTTGGAACTGACGGCAATCTTGTCCTGGCCGACGCTGATGGCCGGATTGCTTGGCAGACCAACACCGCTAATAAAGGTGTTGTTGGATTTAAATTACTCTCTAACGGTAATATGGTCCTCCATGACCAAAAGGGTAAATTTATTTGGCAAAGTTTTAATTACCCAACTGACACTCTTTTAGTGGGTCAATCTCTAAAGCTTGGTGGTCCTTCTAAACTTATGAGTAGAGCTAATGAAAAGCAAAATAAAAATGGAGCATATAGCTTAGTGCTGGAGGGTAAAACGTTGGGCATGTATTACAAAAGCCCAAATTCACCACAACCATTGGTTTACTACTCATTTGCTAATTTATTAAGTGCTTCAAGTGGTGCTTTAAAACAGGTAACATTTGCATCAGGCTTAGCATTAGAATATCAAGATGCAAAGTCATCTGAAAGTACTTTAATTTTTAGAAGGCCTAAATATAATACGACGTTATCGTACTTACGTTTGGAAATTGATGGAAACCTTAGAATTCATACTTATGAAGATAATACAGATTCTAGTGCTTGGCAAGTGACTTACACCCTTTTCGCTAAAGAGTCAAGGGAAACTGAATGCCAATTGCCTGAAAAATGTGGGAATCTCGGAGTATGTGAGAATGATCAATGTGTTGCTTGTCCCTCTCCAAAGGGACTATTGGCTTGGAATAAGAATTGCCAGCCCAAAAAGCTCACTTGTGGAGCCAAAAACACTAGCTATTATAAAGTTGAAGGAGTTGATCATTTCAGTTCAAAGTATACTCAAGGAGAAGGACCCATGAAGCAAGATGTTTGTGCAAGTAAATGCACAAAGGATTGCAAGTGTTTGGGGTATTTCTACCATACAAAATCTTCTAGGTGTTGGATTGCTTATGATCTCAAGACTTTGACTAAAGGTGGAGATGCAACGCATTTGGGATTCATTAAGGCTTAATTAATTAATTACAACTATTGTTTTAAATAATTAAGGAGGTGTGCTTATAAATAAGCTTTTGAAAAGTTGTATGCTGTGTTATCAATTCTGTTTCGAAGTTGCGAAATTTTAATGTAATGTTCTTTTTAATAATTCCCCTTTCAACTCTCCGCAATTAGTTATATGCAATTCCTCCAATCTAATGTGACATTTCTAAAATTGGCAACACCGCATGATCCTAGATTCTTGTCTTCTTCATTTGAAGGTAGTGACTCACAAAAGACAAAATATGCCATTACAAGATAAAGATAAAGATAGAGATGATGGAGATATAATCATTTTTTAAAATGAAAGTCTGAGTTTAACTAATAAAATATATTTTTACATGGTAAATATTTATTTATATATTTTGTAGATGCTTAATTTATATTTATATTGGACACTTAAATACTTTTGTCCATAGATAAGCTAATGAAAATGTCCATGTGTTAGCTAGGCATGCTCCTTTCACTTGTCACCATGTTTGAAACCAATTACTAATTTATATATTAAAACTTTTGTAATTGGAGATTTATCATCTAATGAAATTTTTAATAATAATTATAATAATAATGCTAGTAGTGATTATTATTATTTACCTGAATTATATCAATTCATAGCCAACTCCTCTAGTGGATATATATATAGTTGCTCATTAATCATTATACTATATTATTTTATAACTCACTTAGTTCATAAATTATTTTTATTCAAATCTAATTTTTATATATCTAATTATACTCTCTTGTTCTAAAATAAGTTAAATCATTTAGAGTTTTTTATGTCACAAAATAAGTATCACACTTATTAATTTTATCAAATAAATAAATTATTTTTTTATTTTATCTTCAATATTATTTAAATTTTATAATTTTTATTAATTTGTCGTTTGTATAAGGATAATATAATCAACTTCCTACATAATTTATTGCATTTAAAGTACATTAATTAATTTTCTTAATAATAAAAAAGTTAAAGTGAAAGACTTATTTTGAGAAAGATAAAGTATACAATATATAAAATATAATTCTACTATTAAAATAATATTTAAATAAAATTGTTTTATAGCGTTTTCATTCAGAATTGTTTTATATTTATTATTTAAAAGTTAATTAGATATTCTATTTTAAAAAAAAATAATTTGTTATTATACAACAAGAATTTTAATTTTTTAAAGAAAAATTATGATACCAACAGGCATCTCGAACTTCAAACCAAATCCTGTAGGGTAGGGATGGTGGAGACAGTGTCCGATATTGTATTGTATCTATTCCATTTCTTTATTCGGATTTTGATTCTTCTATAAGTAATTAAATTGCTTTTAATCTATTTCATATCTAAATTTACAATAAATTTTGTCCATTTAATAAATTCAGAAGTAATATCTTTTGTTGAAATCCAAACATGTACTGTAAAAATCTATGATGATCAAATAACAAAAGTATTTTAATACATACTGTCAAAAAAAAAAATATTTTAAGTACACAGATTTTTGTATATTTTTTATATTAAATTTGTAATCAAGAATATCCATACACATATAATTCTTTCTACCAAATTGTGCACAGATTTTACGTAATCGAATTAGATATGAGAAATAATACTGAAAAAAAAAAGTTAAAAACTATACCAGAATCGAAATAAAAAATTTACAATGGAATTTCAATTCTAATTTCGATTCCTAATAAAAATATTGAAACCGAATCAAGACCATATCAAAATCAGAACCGAGAACCATACCAATGATTATTTTTATATCAAAGAATGTTCAATTTTCTACCTATACTTTGTATCAAACACTCAATTTATCCATATTTCACTATTTTTTCCACCCAACAACTTGAACAAAAACTAGCATGTACCTCAAAATCAAAGTGCATGGAGGACAAACACTTTGTTAGCAAGTGAGCAAAGGATTAGAATATTTTAATATGAATATACATTATATAGTGAGTTGATGGTTGCAAACATGGAGAGAGGAGTAATACTTTCTAAAAAGTCATCAGAATTTGGAAAAAAACTACATCATTAGAATTGTCCTAGAAAATTGAACTATTACAAAACACTAAGAGTGTGTTCTGGTAATGGTTAGTGATTTGACTAATCAAAATGTTAAACACACTTTTTACAGTGTTCAGTGACATATTATTTTAGATAGTTTTTAGAAATTAGAATAACGTTCTATAAAGAGCTAAGTCCTTTGACATTTAGTTATCAGTGGTTAGTGGTTTATGTACGACTATCCAAACAGCTAAACACTATCAAAACAGCTAATTTTGTCAAACAGACTCTAAATATTAAACGCTAACAAATATAGTTTTTCACAATCCACTAATTCAACCACTAGCCTCAAACAATATAAATGTCAGTGTTTAGTGTTTTGGTGCAACTTAACCACTAAACACTATTTGAACTAGTATTGCCGGACAAAGTCTAAGAGGGTGTTTGGTTTAATCGTTTCTTGCAGCTGATAGCATTTAAGAACGTAAAAGTTAGAGTTTAGGTGTTTGACAAATTTTAAAATCAACAGCTGATAGCAGTTAAGAACTCCAAATAACTGTTGTTTCAATAAGCTCTTATTTAGAGTTTTTTCATTTGAGCTGATAGCTGATTCATATTAGAATATATTAACTTTATTAAAATAAAATAAAATTTATATTTATATGCTTATGAGTAATTTCATGTTCTAACCGCAATTGTATTTTTACCAAACACCAAATCAAATCAACTACCAATTATTTGTCACCAATTATCACTAACAACTCTATCAATTGTTATGAACAGCTAAATCAAACAGATTTTTAGAGTGCGTTCGACAATAGTGGTTTAGGTAATCATTAGTAGTTTGACTAACTAATTATTCTATATATATATATATATATATATATATATATATATATAAAAGTGTGTGTGTGAAGCTTATTAAAATATATTTCTGTAAAAAAAAATTAGTGAAATGTATAACTTTACACCCATATTCAAATTGAAAAGTAAATGTCACATCATTCACACGCACCGACACACGTCTAATATCCCTTGACAAATATATTTTTGTAAACGGACTTGACATTATACGTTTTAATATGTTGATGTATAAAATTACTAAGAGCTTTATACATAATTAATTTTGGCAAACTTAAAAGGACCAACCGGTTTTTTCATGATTTGTCCACCGAGAAAACTATGCATATATAGCTAATTGGCTAAGCTCGGTGGATCCGGCCACTGTAAGCTGGAAGAAGTTTGGTAAGTTACATTCCAACCTCTACATATTAATAACGTTTCTACCGTGAAATTTTATTAGTTCAATGAGATATTAATTAATCGTGTAAATTAATAATTATTAATTTATTAAGTATATAGCTTATATCTCAACGATGTGAATGATTTGAATGACGTGAATATTGACTTAGATATATGTAATAATTAATTTATATATATTAAGTATTAAATATACATATTAATTAAATTCAAATATTTTTATTGATAAATTTTAAGTATTTCATACATATCTCAATAAAATTTATAAATTCACTCAACTATTAATATAGTTATATATACTAACATTAACTAAGTTACTATATAAATAAAAGTATTATACAACTCTACAAATCAAAAGAAAAAAAATGGTTTCTCTTCACAAAGGTATAAAAAAAATCAACAATGACAGATGGTATGCATAGAGAATTATGTGAGCACAGACAACAAAGTTCAGTATGCACTAAGAAGCAATTGCAACATTGTGAATTAAAACAAGTTTCGCGCAAAAATGATCTTAAAGCAACAATCACCTTATATCACTTCCTTTTACAATATGAGAATTCTATATTGGATTTTTTTTTAATGATTTAAGAAAGTTCACCTTATATCACTTCTTTTTACAATATGAGAACTCTATATCGGATTTTTTTTAATGATTTAAGAAAGGTCAGAGATGAGATTAAGGCGGTATTAATTTTTTTTTTAAAAAAACAAGTAATATTAGATTCATATTTTCAAAAATTTGCTTAATTTAGTTATGAATTATGTACAAAATATTTTAATATAGATTATGCATTATTAATTTATATATCAATGGAACTTATATGAATTTATTTATTTTTATTATCTTATAAATTTAGTGAATTATTAATTTAACGCGTAGGTCGCGACGAAGGAAAAAAAATTATTATTTTAGCGAGATTATTAATTTATGGATGTTACACATAAATAATTTTTTTTTAAAAAAAAAAGAAAAGTTTGAAAGTGATATATACGACAGTATGTGCACATAAATTGACTTGTCAGAAAATGTTGATCGTGGCCGTTAATAAACTCGGCTACTAAATCTATCAAAGTTTAAAAAATGGTATATATGATTGTATATAAATATATATATTTGGGGAAAACTAGTTAAAATCCAGCAGTTATGGCGATGGAAATTTACAACTATGGTGCTGTCATTTATTATGATTAAAACATAAATATATGACACATATTGTATGTTATTTTGAGCTGAGTTTTTTTTTTAGCTATTAGAGTTTTTGAATTTTAATAGTTTTTTAGGAGTTTTAAGAATTTAAAATATACAATTTTTTTTTTTTAAAGAATATGTTATTTAATACACTAACATTTTAAAAAATATGCAATCTACCTTTGTTTTTTTCACCCAAATTATATAGATGAAGCCAATTTTAATAAATCACAATGTATTAGGAAAATTGAGTTGTTTGAAATTGTGTGGGACAATGGAATTGAGAATAGCGAGGTGTCTGTTTCCAGGGGCTGTTACGCATAAAATAGAAAGTGTTGGATTAATTGGATCTTATCTGCCATTACATATTATCAGTTTTTTTCATTTTTTATAACTGCTTTTTTCTTATGTGAATGATTCAATTCAACCAAGTCATAACCTACGTCTTCTACTAGTATAGTATTATGGAGAGACTATGTTCTAGTTTAGAAATTGGACTTTCTTACTGTGAGTAGCGTAAAGAGAGGTTGGACTAGTGCACTGGACACTTTTTATATATATCAGTATCAGCTACATCTTTCTAGTTTTGAATCGAAGAGAGATCCATGGTGGTTTGATCTGCCATTATTTAGCTGATTTTGGCTACCGATGAACTTAATTTACTTTTTAAATTATTATGTTATTATTATTATTTTTTCAAAAATAAAATATTATGGGATGAATAACTAATTGTTTAGTCCAAGTGGATATAAAGGTGTAGAGTAAGAATGAGGTGAAGCTATGGATTTAGGTCAGACTATATTAAAAGGTATTTGCGAAGAAAAATTTAATAACTGTAATATTGATTTAGTTGTAAATGATACTTTAAACACTCTGTCAGCTAGCAAGTACTATTTGCAAAAACATCGATTTAAAAATATGTTGTCAAACACACTTCTTAAAGTTAATATGAGTTATATTCTAGTTGACAATTTTTTACCATGTTTCTAATCCACTAAGGTAGTAAAAATTACCTTAACATATATTTTTTCCATATATATACAAAAAAAAAAAAAAAAAAAACTTTACCTAAAGGTAAAAATGTTCAACCACTCATACCAATATTTATCTGTAATGTAAAAAATATTTATTTGCTTACAAGTTACATATCAATTATATTATATGAATTCACTAGAAAATATTTCGAATATACTTGAAAAAGTCGTTTGATTATCAAAATTCAACTTTTTCAAGAAAAATTATTTTCCTAGCAAGGTAGATCACTCAAAAAATAAAAGATAAGAAAAATTGAATGGATAGAAATAAAATCATCAAAGTCACAATAAAGTCAATGGTGCTTAGATATTGTGAGCAGATATGTTTCCATTTAGTGTTCTTAGAAATTAGTGTAATCACTAGTTTTCTTTATGAAGATTGAACAATTGGATTAAAAATGGTCTATCTCTTTTTTAATACCACATTAGACTTGTTTGATCAATGAAGTAGTAGTTTTTGTGGTATAAATTGTTTTATGTTAGCTAGGATTTCAGGAGAACATATTTATGTTTAGTTTTTTTCTTCAAAATGCTAGAATTTTTTTTATTGAAAATAATTTGAACATACTTTTAACATGTTCAAAACAATTATATTATAAATATATGCATTATATAAATTTATGCATTATTTGAATACTAAAGGCAATTAGTACAACTTTAAAATACTAAAATAATTTTATGTGTTTTGAAAAAAAGTTAAACATGCTTTTAACATGTTTTGAACAATTATTTTATAGATTTCTGATATATTTGAATATTAAAATCAAGTAGTATAAGTTTTATGTTGTTAATCTAGTAATATTGTGTTTCAAGATTGTATATTTTTTATTTTAAAATAGTAGCAATTTTTTTTTTTTAAAAACAAGTTTGAACATATTTTTAATGTTTTTTTTTCTATTATTTTATTGTTATTTTGTTGTTTAAATAGTTGTTATTATGCCTTGTTTGAATATGTATAAGTTTTTAAATGTATTAAACATTATTTTAACATATTTTGAAATGATTGTCATAGTTCTTTTTATGATTTTTTTTTTCAGTTGTTTAACTGTTATTTTGCTTGTTTTTTTATGCTGATATAGCTGCTTTTTTATTATGTATTTAAAGCAAAAGAGTTCTGATAAAACATTGAATGAGTTCTGAATATAGTTTGAATTATTTTTTAATCTGTTTTGTTGATTGTGAAATTAATTAGATGTTGATGATTTTTTGCTACTATTTTACTATTGTTTTTTCTATATTTTTCTATTAAAATAGTTTGTTTTTTAGGTTTTTTTTTTTTGATTTTTTTCTACTAAAATGTTTTTTTGTTTTAGGGTTTTGTTTTAAATATGGTTTCAACACACTTTGAAATGTTTAACCTGTTTTGTTTTGATTGCAATTATTGATTTGATGAAATTAGGTTAAAAATGACATGGGAAAGAGAAAAAAAAATTAAATAGAAAAAAAAAATTAAATAGAAGTCTATTTTATGTCCAATTTTGTGTCAAAAAGCTCTATTTTCGTTCATTACCCTTCCTTAATCAGTATCCATTATCAATTAAAAGTCATAGCTCCTGGAGTTAAAATCAAGAAGGGTAAAGCTTGAATGTGGGGGACCTGAATTTTGACAAATGTTGCTAGAATTTCACCAAAATTACACCATTAGGTTCGCACCATCCTAAGCATATCCAATATCAATTGGCTTACATATTCTTTCTAATTTGGTCAAAACTTTTAACAATCCATTGAACTTCTCCAACTACAAACATGAAAAACTACATCAAAGTAACGATCTTCAAGAGAAGGATCTGCCAGTGTTCTCATTTTCAACAAGTGGTCTCTATTAGAAATTTCATCGAAAATTTTTTGCTTCCAAAAACTTTTAATAGTTGTTCTCTCCTCATGTGAGGGCAGTTATTGCTGGTTACGGTACCATCATCTTCATCATAGACTGGGCTTTCAGTCGACAGAGATAAATTATTCAGCAAGCCAGTGGTAAAAGTTAAGGGCAATTGATAACGTGGTTGGTATTTTTATTTTCTTCTTTAAATCAACAAAAAAAAAAAAACTCTTTCTTCTTTATCTCCTCCCACCGTTCCCTTCTTCTTCTTCTTCTCCTTCTCCTTCAAATCTAATGAAACAAACATCAAAAGTATACAAATCAGAAGTACCTTTAATCTTTAAATTGAATTTCTTACAGAAAATCCAACCTTAATTTCAAATTAATTTTGAAATTGAAAGGGGGATTGTTCTTAAGAAAACAGAAAAGAAAAAGAATTTTAAAAACCCTAAGAATTTTAAGAATTTTTTTGATTCTATTCTCCAGAATTGCAGAATTGTTTCTGCCCCTCCAGAATCGTCCCCTTCTTTCAGAATTGCTTTTCTTTTTTGTACGCAGACGTAAATTTTAGCACATTGGCAAAATATGTGCAAATTTTAGTGGTTGAAATTCTGCAGATTTTCACACAAGTTCAACATATTTTTGAGTTAAAAAAATGTACAGATTTCTCGCCACCAAATACAGATTTTACAATAATATCTGCAAGTTTGTGAGTAAAAAAAATTGCAGAATGGAGGAAAAAATGTGTAGATTTTAGCACAATAATGTGCAGCTTTTGAGTAAAAAAATATGCAGAATTGAGACCAACATTGTGTAGATTTTAGTGCAATTTCTGCATGTTTGAGTTAAAGAAAGGTGCGAGTCTTAAATGTGCAGAATTGAGATAAAAAAACTGCAGTTTTTGAGTTAAATTTTTTGCAGAATTGAGGTCAATAATTTGCACTTTTTATCACAATTACTTGCAGAATTGAGAAAAACAAATGCACTTTTTGAGTTAAATTGTTTGTCACATTACCTGCACTCAAGCTAGCTTAATCAACAAAATGTACAACCAAGCACAACAAAAATTCATTTTCAACCAACACATTTCATTAAACAGCAACATTCTTTCATTATACGTTTAAAGAATATTGAAATTTACACCAAATTCCAATGACTAATTCTCCCAATCCCAAATGAAATCAAAGTAATACCCAAACAACCTAAGGTACCCCACCACTTCAAATTTTCAACAACCTGCTTTCAATCTGCACCCCAACCCACCAAATTCCAATTATCCTCTGTTTTCTTTGTCGTCATTTCCCTTTGCACCCCAACCCGCCTTCAATCTACTCTTTGTCGTCGAGTTTAGGGTTTAATTTTTTAGTAGAGAAATAGAGAGAGAGAAGGGGTGGCTAGGTCTTCTTCCTCACCAAGAAGAAACTTGCCTAATTTAATTTTTTAGCAAATAAATAGAGAGAGAAGGGGTAGAGAGAGAAAAAGGTTATGGAGAAGTGGAAAAGATGAATATGAAGAAAAAAAAGAAGATTGACGATAGGATGAAAAGATTCATCTTTTTATAATAATAATAATAATAATAATAATAATAATAATAATAAAGGTTTGATTTAAAAATTGTGTTTAATTAGTATAATTTGATTCAAATAAATTAAAGGATAATTTTTTCATTTTTTAAAAATTCAATCTAAATTGTTTGACTTTTTCAGTTGACTAACGTCGTTTCTGGACGAAATGACCTGATAGTACAATTTTTAAAATTTGAAGGACTTTTTAATACAATTTCTAAAATAAAAAGATTTCAGAATATATTATGCAAAATTTCAGAACTTATAAATAATTACTCTTTTTATATTTGGTTTTTAAATTTGTATATATTTTATATTTCCCTTACCTAATCAAGTGTATCCAAGCCTTATTTGCTATTGGATCGTACAATTGGGCTTAGGCCCAATGGAACATAAAAAGGGGTCCAAGTTCAACATTAATGGTCTGTAAATTCGATGAACTGTGACATTCATTGAATTGCAAATTATATATGATAGATCTTCAATATTATTGTGGTAATAATGAATTTAAAATTTTTTTAAATTTTATTTTTTTTACCCAAAATTTATTGAATGTTTGAATTCGATCAAAAAAGAGCCGTTTTCCCAAAAATTTGAAATTGTATGGCTATTTCAATTTGAAGAATTTTTGTTCAATGATTTAACATATAAAGTAAAATATTAAAGAAAATTTTATATATATATATAACTGACTTTTTTCTTTGTTTCTTTCCTTTTTTATATGTCAGGCTCAGTGTTGAAATTGTTAATCCTCTTAAAAATTTTAGAGGAAGAGCTTTTAAAAAAATCTTAATGTTGTCATAATGTATAGAAACGATCATATGTTATTATGTATAATTATCTCATTGGATCTCTAATCTATGCTGAGCTCAAGATGAATCCTGAAGATTCTCCAAGTAAATTCTTATTGTGAAGACTCGATTGATGATGGTAGCGATGACATGACTGTTGTCGTTCGAAGATTCAAGAAAATATATAGAAAAGGAAGAAAACACAACAAATATCTTAAGCATAATTTTCTTTTGAAGTCCAACAGTTTTGGAAAGAAAGAATCTTTTAAAATCATCTACTATGAGTGTACTTAGCCTCGAGAAAAGTAAAGGAAAAGAAAGAAGAAAGAAAACATTGATTACCTCACTTAGCAACAATGATTGTTTAAACTCTGAAGAGAACATAATTCAGGAAGGCTCTACAAATCTGTGCTTAATGGCAGCATCTAACTCTAAACTGAGCGGATTAGAAAAAGAGGTTTTTGAATTCAGTTGGAAGGAGAGAAAGCAGTGAATCTTACGATAATTATGTGAGACTAAAGTAAGTTATTTTGATTCTAAAAAACTTTAATTGAAACTTATTTCAGCATAATTAGTAAGTATGAGAAGCTCTCTCTCAAACTTATTCACAAAATCATGTTTTTTATGAATGCATCAGGCATATCAAAATTGATTATCATTTTATTCGTCATCATGTTGTTCAACGAACCATATGCTTGATTCCAATCTCTTCTGCAAATCAAGTTGCTGATATTTTCATTAAAAAAAAAAAAAAATCTTTCTCATTTTCATGATCTTGTTAACAAACTCAAGTTGTCATCTATGCTACCATCTTGGGTTTGAGGTAGGGTGTTAACTTGATTACAGGAATGATTTTGGCAATTTGTTTCCTCTATTAGAAAATTGGTCTACGTGATTTGAGGATATTTGATTAGCCAAATTGTTGTATTAGCAAAATAATAGCAGTTGATTATCCTTTTATATTTGTATATGTACTTTGTAAAGTCCTTGTAAAACATACACGAAAAACAACCTCTTTTCATCATTTTTATTTCTTTTCTTTCAATATCTGTATTGTTTTTCTTTTAAATAGCTACAAACTATACAAAAGAAGATGTATGGCGGAAAAGTTTAACATGGAATGCAGTTGCAACAACTCGTAAAGTTTGGGTTGTAATAACATTTTAAGCTCTATTGTGTGGGGATATATGACATTATCTTAATTATCTGTTGATAAGATAAGTCCCCAGTAATTAATTTATTCTCACCAAGTATAGACATGGCGAGGGGCCAGTTTAGTTCGGTTAGGGCCTGTTTCATCAATTCACGGTTCAAGGTTCCTTGAATCTGAACCGCCCTTGGTTTAGACATCTAGGGGTCATCTGTCGTTAGGTATGGTTACCTTGGGTTGGTCCAAGCTAGGGTTGGACGATTAGACCTCTAGAGTCACAAGAGGTTCAGCACGGCTTGGCATGGTTCCGTCACGGTTTGAACTACAGTTTACATACAGATCAAGATGGTTCCGAGATAGTTTGATGAACCAACGATTTACAGTTCAAAATTTTCTTGAACCTAGTCCTCCTCCATTTTTCACAGTTACGGTTTCATTCTGTCACAATTCAAAATGTTTCATCCCCTATGTTTCAAATGGTTTGTCTCACTGCCTTTACTAGAGTGGATTAGTATATAAATGTTATGGTAAACTAAGGTTATATTCAGTAATAACTTTTAATCTAAGTTTTAGTTGTTTAATTATCATTTTATAAAAGATTAATATTATTAGTTTTTAGCGTTTTATAAGCCGAGTCTACAAACAACTAACTGTTACTCAAATAATTAATTTTATCCAATTTAAGTATTTTTCCATTATAACGTAGGGAATGCATGTAGAAGTAGAAAGAAGTATTTTAAAAAAATAAAAAAAAAACTTTTGATTTTAGAATTATTACCAAGTTAATAGACAATGAAGGAAAGTGAAGATGATATTGTTCCTTTTTCTAACATCTATTAAGATACTTGTCCCCTTAAGCAAATCCTTTTGGTGTCAATATACTATCATTCACAACTAAGACCATTATAAAATTTAAGGAGAATTTCTCACTTTCCCTTTTCCTCTTTTAATTAATTCCGTGAATTCTTTTATGATATGGCATATGTTGAAGTTGCGTCAACACAAAGTAAAATGAGATTGAAATTTATTACATTAATTTGGATGTATTCTAAAATATGTATTAACTTTTTACTTATTTACATTTCTATTCTCATATTTTTTTAAATATATTTTTTTATTTCCGTATTTTATTTTGTACTTTTTCGCTGAAATTAATAAATAATGTTTCATTTGAATCGTTTTTTATTCTGATTACAAATATAATATTAATTTTAACTGAAATAACATATATTTGCTGAACATGCAAAAATATTTGATTGACTGATTGACTTTTTAATTTTTTTCAGTAAAAAATAATATTATATTTATAGTTACGATAAATAAATGATTCAGATAAAACATGACTTGTTAATTTTAATCACTGTTGTAGACAAAAATATAAAATATTAATCTATTTTAAAAATATAAGAATAAAAGTATAGATTAAATAAAAATGCAGGAACAAAATTAAAAGATGCACAAATTTTTATGTGATTCTATTTTATATAAAAATTCTGTGTCATTTTAAAATAGTATTTTATTAATAAAATTTAATCCTAAAAAAATTTAATATATTAACCATAGTTTTTAGTGGTAACTTTCCAATAAATAACTTCCTACAAATCTATCAAGGAAAATCCTTACTTGAACAAAATATGTGTTCTCTTATAGGTTAAAATATTTAGAGTATTTTTTAGCAAAAGTAGGCTTTTAATTGGTTTGAGAAATTTTTCATAAGATGTTAACCGAGGATCGGTAGGCGGACTCGGGAATTTTTTTTTTTAGTCTCAATGCAGTAACAATATTTTTGATAAAAAATATAATAACAGAAAAAAATTTATCACTCTTTAATTTTAGAAAATTCACTAAAAGAAATTTATGTAAACGTTTTGCTAAATTTATAAGTTTAATGATACATAACCTCTTTAATCATTGTTTTTATATTTTTTTTAGCAGATAATCTAAGATGTATGAAATTTTTAGAAATATGAATGGAGAGATTTATGTTTTTGGGTTCTAAATACCCAAAACTGGATCTAAACAAAAATATTACTATAAACCGTGATTTGTCGGAAGTTTAGTGTCCGTCTAACTTGCAATTGCTTGAGCTGGTGACTAGTGACGTCAGCTATTGCTTTCTCACATCGTTGAGCTGGTGACTAGTGACGTCAGCTATTGCTTTCTCACATCGTTCAGTGATTGAAAGCTACTCTAAAATTACGGTCAAAGTGTACTTTGTTTTTACTGTGTTTTTTATTTTATTTTTTCTAATTTTTTTAAATAATAAAAAAATTGTTATTTCATTAATTTTAAAATAATTGTACTATTTTTTTAAATGAAAATTGCGAGCTAAGTGCGGTATACAATATAAATTCCCTAATTAAACTTTAGTATAAATGAGAAGGTGTGAATAAGATGCATTACCACACTTAATATAAGATAGGTTATGGAGGCCCAAAACCATCAATTTAGAATACTAAAATAGGTAATAACGTGGCAAGGAACCATATCCCTCTAACTCAGGTTTAATCTAGCTAATAGTAGCTCATAGCATAGCTTAATTAACCATGGTGTTTAATTAATTACACTCGATAATGATTGCTAAGTTGATGGAAACACAATAATAGATATATAGCAAATAAAGTATTAGCTATTCCTAATTCTACCAATTAAAGGAAGAAAATAATGTCATAGCAGAAAATAAAGGGAACCTAAAGCACTTCTATTGGACCCATTTCATGTCTCCTCACTAGACCAAGATGATGTGATTTTTATTTTTTGTTTAATATATTTTCTTCTTTAATTATTCATTTAAAAAAAAAAATCAATCTTCTCACACTCTCTTATTTTTTCTCTCTTGATCAAAATTTTTCTCTTCCTTTCTTCTTGACTCCAAAAATTAAATATATATTAACATATAAATATTCTTATCTTTTTCTTTGTTTGTGGAGTTATAGTAGAGAAGCTCACTGTTTATAGTGATCATGTCAAGTAACAAAGGCAAAGATATAGCTGAAGGGTCATCAAGATCAGGAGGTGGCGGTAGCGGCGCCGGAGGAGATGGCAATGATCAGCAAACCCCACCACCGTTGAGCCGTTACGAGTCGCAGAAACGGCGAGATTGGAACACGTTTGGTCAGTACTTGAGGAATCAAAGGCCACCAGTTGCATTATCTAATTGCAACGCTTCACATGTTCTTGATTTTCTCCGATACTTAGATCAATTTGGGAAGACAAAAGTGCACTTACAAGGGTGCATATTTTTTGGGCAGCCGGAGCCACCGGGCCCATGTACTTGCCCTCTTAAACAAGCTTGGGGTAGCCTTGACGCGCTCATCGGCCGCCTAAGAGCTGCCTACGAAGAAAATGGAGGGTTGCCGGAGACTAATCCATTTGCAAGTGGTGCTATCAGAGTTTACCTTCGCGAAGTGAGAGACTCTCAAGCTAAAGCTAGAGGAATTCCTTATAAGAAGAAAAAGAAGAAGAGGAATACTCCTTCCAAATCTATTACTAACGAGAGCTCAAGTTTTCCCATGCACTAAAATCAAATCTTGTTTGGCTACCAAGAAAAATTCAAACCCATGGTAAATTGATTTACTTTCTTTTCTTTTCCTTTCATTTATACAATTTTGAATCTGCTAGATCAATACATACATACATACATATATTCATTGAGATAATTCAATTGATCTATAGAGAATTTTTCTTTTCGAAACAGCCAAATTAATTTTTTATTTATAATTTTTAATCCAGAAAAAACTCGGAAAATCTATTCTATACCACAAGAAGGTTATAATCCACCCGAAATCCCAACCTAACCATCTGCAGCGAATACATTAGATTTCAAAATTTTACAATATGAGTTTACTAAGGAGAAATGCGAAGGGGGAATTTAACTAATTCAATTTTGATCCTTTTAGAGTGTATAGTATAGTTAAGAAATTTAATGCATTAAATTCATTTCTCAAACCCTAGCTAGCCCGAGAAAGAAGTTGTTGGAAACCCTAATTTGCATAAAAGTGGGAATTTGAAGATAGTTTAGAAAGGAGGTAGCTATACTATTACAGTTACAGTTGACAGTTACAGAAACTTCAAAAAACTACTATTTGATTCTGTTATTACAGTATAAAAGACCTCATTTTCTCTCTCTTAGTCTCTCTCATGCAAGATCACACTCACACATATCTGTTTTGGGGATTCTTTTGCCCGCCATTAATGGGCTCAACGTCTAACCATTAACATAAATTAAGCTATAAATTAACCACCGAGCGCTTAAATCAAACTTAATTAAATAGGAGTTCCAGTCTTGGAATGTATTTGCATTAAAATTCGGTAAGAATAGCTTTGCCGCCCAAAAACCCAGATGGTTAAATCCAAATAAATTAATATTAATATATGATTGTCAAAATCTTCAAGAAAAACAAAATGTATTTCCCTGATTAAAGAGCACAGGATGATCAGGACATTAAAATCAACCAAATATGCTTATTGTTTTGTTATAATTTTAAATTTGTTTTAGAGATTTTGCAGATATAAAAAGGTTGTCTGCTTCTCTCTTTGTAATATATATTGTCTCTCTTTTCTAAGCTTGCTTCATTCTGTTATAATGTCCCTTTCTTCTATAGGTGTGCTAACTGGCCTTTATGACTGAACTAAATTGTGTAATTTGTCTGTTTAGTTAAATTTAATCATAATTTGACAATTCTATTATATTACTACCCCACAATTAATGCTACCTAATACTGTATTTTTTCTCAGGAGAATTCGTAGAAAATTAAAATATCTTATAATCAATAATTCATCAAATAAGTCAGATATCAACTTGATAACATATATATAGTAGTGTGATAATTAGTGGGAATAATTCAATTTTTAAATTTTTTAAACAACGTTTTCAATTATATAT
>CANUEY010064794.1:0-13554 GCA_948099555.1 Croton setiger | reverse complement strand
AGAAAATTCTAATTTCTCAAAAAATCAGAAAACCCTAAATTCTTTTCCCTAAAAATCCCCAAAAAGAAAAACCCTAGAAATTAAACAAACTTACAGAATTTACTAATCTCTCTCTCTCAATTCTCTGCAATCGCTTTTCTTTTCTCCCTTCTCTCTGAAACCTTTCTTTTTCTTTTTATCCCCTTCGGCTGCCTCGTCTGGACGCGTCTGGTTTTCCAACTTTTTCCCTCAAGCTCCCACATAGCATTCTGTTACTTCTTCTTTCTTTTCTGTTGAGGCTTTTCTTTCCTCTGCTGTCGACTCTATTCTAGCTCTTGCTGCACTTGTCCTCTACCTCATTGTCTTTTTCCTCTTGAAACTTTTGTCTTAGGTTTCAATTGTTTCTTTTCTGTCGCCTGGTTTCGAAAGCTTTCTGTCTTCAAGCTCGAAGACTTTGTCTTCGTGTTTCTATTCCTTCAATCCTATTCTGTCTGATTTTCTTTTTTTTTTCTTTGAATCAAAACGGCGCCGTATTGGATAAAACTGTGCGTTTTGATTACTGATTTTAATTGAAATCAGATTGTTCTGAATCGAACCAATTCGGTTCGATTCAGAATTTAGCATTCTTTCAATTCCTTCCCTTCTTTTCTTTCTATTTATTCTTTTTACCCCACTTTTTTATTTCTACTTCAATTACATCCTTCCTTCCCTATTCTAATTTTCAATTCTTCCTCATTTTTCTTTTTCTTCAATTAAGTCCTTCTCTTCAATTTAATTCATTTTTCTTCTTTTTTTCTTCTTTTTTTCTTCTTTTTTATTTTTTTTTCTTTTTCTTTTTTTCTTCTTTTTTTTAATATATTTTTTAATTTTTTTTTACAAAATAAAAACTAGTACCAAGATTAAAACTAAAATAAATATATTAATTTTTTTTTTGAATATTTCTTTTTAGATTTTGGGGTCAAAAATCGAGCGTCAACAACAGGTCTCGGCCAGCCGAGTCAAGGCTGAGAAGAGGCGAAACCGTAATCGACAGGCCACGATTAATCGGCAGGCTGGCAGCGGGTAACCGACGGGCTTTGGCCTTTTTTTAGAAAAAAAATAATTAAATTATTTTTTTTGGTAGAAAAGAAGGAAAAAAAATTATTTGTGTCAACTTTTGAGATTTATTTTATTTTTTCAAAGGATGTATAAAATTTACAAATATATATATTGTAGTTTGAAAAAAAAAAGTATGAGTAATTGAAGTTTGAGAAAAATTTTGATTGAATACAAATAAAAATAAATAATGTTAGTAGAAAAAAATTGTAACACATTGAGTATAATAATTTGAATAATTAAATTGTTATTTCTTCATGGAATTTAGATACAGTTTAGAGATTATAATTAAAAAAAAAATAAAACAGAAAAAATTGGATTTGCAAATAATTTTTTTATCTTCTTTAGAGTAAAGAAAAATCAAAACCCACGTAATTCTATTTGTTACATTAATTTTTTGCGGCGGAAGAGCTTTTGGTGACTTCGGAACTTTTATCGGAGGAAGAACTCTTAGCATCTTGTTTTCGTACATCGGCCACCGCCCAATCGTCGATGCACGCTTGGACTTTGAGATTGTCCGCTCTTAATTAAGTTCTTTGTTCCGAAAGCAGTAGGCCGCTGACACTAAATGTTTGCTCCACCGCGACAGTTGACACCAGCGCCACCACCATTACTAGGAATGTATCTTCATGCCTACTCTAGAACTCCAAAATGTCGAAACTTATCGCATCCGTTGCGGCCCCTGAAAATTCAAACCTTGTGGACAGGTATTTATCAAGACCGAATAGGAACTTGCACCGGTCCCCCTCAACCTTTTTCGACTAAATAAGAGACATTTTATTTTGAACCAAGGTCCACCCAGTACGTCAGTAAAAGTAGCTGAAGCGTTATTACTAAAAAAATCAAGAAATAAATCATTTACTGTTTGCCTAGTTTTATTTACTAAATTATGAACATTGATTTGTTCATCTAAAGATAAATTCAGATTATCATTATAAACTTCTAAAAATGTTTCCAACACATCTAAACATCAAACACAACAGTAACCAAAAATAAATTTAGAATATTTTTAAAATAATGTAACCATTTAATTTTCATTACTTCCAGTTTTAAATTAATGTCATGCTCAAACATTTGCAACCTATCAACTATATTGACACTACATTACAGAACAATATGTGAGGTGAGTTTATAAACATGGCTAAATATGTTAGTTGCATCTTTAAAAACTTCTAGTAAATTAATTATTTTTGCACTTATTTCTCATAATTGTGGATAAATCACAATATCGTGATTTTCCTGTGAATTGTAAAATGCGCACAATGCATTCTTATATTCTTACAATTGTGCTAATAAAGTGTAGGTGGAATTCCACTTGTGTACAATATCACGTCTAAATTTTGTAGGAGTCAAATTATTGCTCTTACAAAATCTGCACCAATTTTTCATAAATTTATTATAACTATATAAATGTTTAATTGCGTTTTTTACGAGTGCAATATGTACTTCTAAAAATTTCAAACCATCTTGAACACAAAAATTCAAAACATGACATGCACATCTAATATAAAAAAAATTTCCGCCAATATTTGGTTGGCACGGTTCATTTAATTGATGTATACATGCAGTGTTGGATGCAGCATTATCAAAAGCAATATTTAAAATTTTCTTGACTGATTTATATTTTTCTCAAATATTATGAATTATTTTATATATATTTGCGGCAGTATGCCTTTCATCAAAAGCATGAAAGACAACTATTCTTTTTTGCAACTGCCATGAATTATCAATATAATGAACTGTTAAACCATGTAAGAATCATTGTGCCAATTATCTGTCCAAATATCAGAACAGATAGATACACGACCATTCATTGTAGCAAATTGAACAATTATAATTTTTTTCTTTCCTTAAACGAAGTTAAAATATTTTTTTTAGTAGTATTCTTAACCATAGTTTTAGCAAGTGTATTAACGCATGATTTTAAAAATTTAATAAAACCACACATTTTTACCAAAAGAAAAAGACAATTTTTCAACACATATAAATTCAGCTAATCCTCTTTTATAATCCTTATCATTAAAATTTAAAATAGAATTTTTAAAAGACGCGTACCCGAATATTTGCATTTGAGTTCTTTTTTTCCCTAAGAATTCCATCGGATACTTTTGGTCTAAGTGCCGCTTCCTCGTTCCATATCTTCCGCTGAATTTCCATTTGTAACATGTGTTACAATATTTTCAAACTTGAAAATATTCGGCATTTCCGATGAACTCCCGTCGGAAATGTTGAGGCACATTACTTGTGTACTTTTGCGATATATATTGTTGTTGTTGTGTCCCCACTTCCTCCTTCGATTGAATTATAATTAGGTTAAAAAAAATACATAGGTGAAAAAAAAATAAGTTAAAAAAATAATGTTACTAAAAGAAATACATGAATAAAAATTACGTAAGCGAGAAAAAAAAAAGTTAATGTAAGTTAAAAAAAATAAGTGAAAAAATATCGTATTTGTTGTTGCGACGGTGGTGGTGGTGGTGGTGGCGGCGGCATGTCGGTTTGAAGATTTTGCTGCGACTACTCAGTTGTGAAGTCGTCAAAATGGGTTGGCGAATTTATCGGCACCTCGCCAATAAACATTTGAGCTCTTGTTGGATCGATTAGATAATCAAATAAATCGTGAATTATCTGGTTTCCAACTTCTTAAATTTCAGGTTTCTTACCCTTTCCTCCAGCGACACTTGATTCGGATTGATAATTTTTTTAAAATTTAAATGAAGAAGATAAGTAGTGGCGTAAATAGAATCATATTAGGAAGGCAAAAAATAAATTAGCACTAAGAGAATTAATTAAATGTAAAGAGAGTATGAGATTGTAGAGAGTTGCAGCAAAATGTGTAACAAAATTTTGCCGCCACCCCTCCCCCCCCTAATCTACCATAGCCATTGGAACCGTCAAGCCCAGCGGTTCTAACAAGGGTCGCCAGCCCGCAAGGCCCGCTGGTTAGACCGGTCACACCAAGCTCCCATCAGCCCCCCGATTACAGCGATTGTCCCAACAGCTAGCTAACTGGCAGTTAGGCTCATGGTTCTAACCGGCGGTTAATCGAAAATTCTAAATAAAAACGGTTAACCGGCGGTTCGATTGGACGATATAGAGACGGTTACGGTTCGTGACGATTAACGATTCGAAAATCTTTTGAACTTTAACCGGACCGTCGGCCGAACGGTTCCGGTTATGATTCCTGGGCAAGTTGGGCCGGTTAGCCGGCAGGCCAGCAGGTTTTTTATAAAAATAATTCCTCCCTCCAAAATAAATGTCATGGAATAAAATCAAATTTCTTATCCTTGAACCTTATCATAAAAAATAAAAAAAAATAAAAAAAAATAAAAAAAAAAACTCTTATCCTTCAACCTGAAAGTGATTTCAAATCGAATTTCTTATTTATACACTAAAAAAAAAAAGAAGAAAAGTCCAACTAAAATAATCAAAGCCACTAAATTTTTAAATTCAAACAAAATTAGAAACTGGAATTTATAATGTTTTTTAGTTTTTTTTTTTTATGGATATTATGTTTTTGAGTTTGGAATTGGATGTATAAATTACACACAATTTATAATTTATAAAATTTGAGAATCAATTCAATGCTTAATTATGCGGGTGTCATACACACCTAATACTTTATTTGAAATAATTTTTCAATATACCAATATTTGTATTGGTTAGTAGTTGGGTTGTTATCAATAACATCCAAATCCAGATCAGGTCAAAGCTGGAATTTTTCTTTTTTATTTATAAAGTACAAATTAAACAACATGCTTTACATAATCTACAATGAAACTATAATTGCGCAATTAGTTCTAATTTATTTCGAGGGAAAATTTCCTCCCTCAGTTTTACAAATTTCTGTTAAGTAACCAGCAGTTTAACTACTTTGAACTTAGTTTTATTATTTTATTATTTTTATAACATTTTAAAAATAAAAAAATAAAAATAAAATATCAAGAAATAAAAAATAATAATTTTTGAATTATTTTATTTATTATTTTTATAAATTATTTTATTTTATTATTTTTACAAATTATTTATTGTTCTATACTTCCCTTCATAATTTTAAATGTAATAAAATAACTTATAAAAATTATTTTTGTGTTTCTTCATTTTTTCTTTTTTAATGTTTTAAATTTTGTAAAAATAGTTAATTAAAATAATTTATAAAAATTATTATTTTTGTGTTTATTCATTTTTCACTTTTTAATCTTTTAATATTTAAAATAATAAAATAATAAAGTGAAAGTTAAAATGTTAGCGAAAATTCATTGAAAATTGGACGGAAAGAAGTATGTATCTAAAAGATGTAAACTATGGTGATAAAGAGTTATTTTAAAAAATATAAGGAGGTTTTTGTTATTTTTTATAAAATTCAAAGAGAAAAATGTAAATTTACTTATTTCAAATATATATTAATGGTTGATGGGAGTTGCGTATAAACATTAAATGTGAAGCAATCTACCTGTTTTAAAATATAAGATAAATTATCATAACACATTTTTATAAAGACTTAAAATTTGTCCCATTTGTTATTAATTTTGGTTAAATTGACTATAATACCTCTTACTTTAAAATATCAAAAATTCTCATTTTTAAAAAAAATAGCATTTTATAATAACACAAATATAAAAACAGAAAACGATATTTTGAAACGGAGAGAATAAGTATTTTGATAGGTGGTGATGATCTAAATTCTAAAACCAGCCATAATACAATAAATATTTTCCAATATAAAATCCAACTATTAATTAAATAGACATTTATCAATACCATTGATTTAAATATCATTTTGGAAAATACTTGCTAAACCTAGTATATGAGTATATCTCATGGACCAAGCTAATCACAATTTGTATTTTTTTTTTTTATCATTTTTCTTTTTAGTGAAAGACACTAATAATCTCTTTACAATAAAAAATTACATTACCATATACACATCTTATTGACTTATTTATTGAACCGATTTAGAAAAGAGTTTCTCAATCATTTTATAATTTTATTTACTTATAAAATTTTTAGTAGCAGGTTTAGGTTTTATCGTAATAATAAAATAACTAGTAATTAGTTATTATTTTTTTACATGTAAAAATTATTATTCTTTTAAGTTTAATATTTTTTTATTTTCAAATATATATATTAACTCACCATGTTGAATTAGTACGAACGGTCAAAACAATTCGATGAATTTAGAGTGTGTAGAAAATATTTACATAAATAAAATACAGGGGATTTGTATTTTTTTTTTTCAATTTTATCTTTCTTTTTATAGGTATCTTAAATTTATTTTTTTGGCAGAATAATTTTAATATATAATTGCTCCAAAAATCCATGTAAAAAAGAGAAACCGAAGCTAACACACCAGTAAATTGCATGACTTAGAGTGTTTATAGAGAAATTCTTAGATGGATCGGGTTCAATGACCAAGTCAATAGGATAAAAGTGACACTGTAATTTTTTATTGTTAAGGGAGCATTAGTGTCTTTTATTGGGAGAGAAAATAATAAAGTAGGAAAAAACAAAATGTGTGATTGGCTTGGTCCATGGATGACCTCATGGACTTGGTCTAGACATGGCCATAGGCTAGTTTGAGCCAAAAAAATCGGCGGCTTTGACTCGTCAGTTAACCAAAATCAACCCGCCATCAAATCAAACCGTAGCAGCCCGAACCGGAACAATGAAGGGGTAGCTCCATTCAAGTTCAATCTAGGCATGAATCGTGGCCCTCCCCGAACCGTAATCGCCCGAGAAAAGCTTGAACCGTCATACCTATTTAATCTCTTGCTTAGTGCTATTTTTTTCTCCTTCTAATTCCTACTACTACTACTCCAGATAAAGTGTCGCAGTTGAAGAAAGAGGTAAGGAACCGGAAATTCAAATTTGAAAATAGATAATTCATAATTTTTTTTATTTTCCTCCCAATTCGACAAGAGTGCACATGTATGTTGGTGGGTTTCTGATAAATTATCCCACACCGGTGGATGACTTCAAAACTCAAGAGTCCCGCCAACATCTAAATATCGAGATGCCACCACTGTTGCAACCACAACCATTGTATGTTTTTTAATTTTTTTCACTTAATTATATTATTGGACTCAATTTTTTATAGTGTTGAACAATTGGAGGAGGTTAGAACACAATAAGAGCTACATATTTCTCAAAGGCACACAAGCAATTTTTCCGCAATATTTTAGAAAGGAATCCGTTGGAAATAACGAATATTTTCAAATTTGTAAATATTGCAATACCCGCTACAAATGGAAGCAAGACATAGGATATGGAATAATTAAGACGCATCTAGAGGTGACGCATCCTAACGAGTTTTTGAGGGAAAAAGAGTATCAAATTTTCGAATACGATATTTCTTGATATTCAATTTTTAAATGTAACGAAAACGACTATAAAAGAGGCTTGCCTAAATTTATTTGTATAGAAAAATTAAGTTTTTCTTTGGGTGAAAAATGTGGTTTTATTAAATTTTTGAAAACATGTATTAATCTTCTTGTTAAATGTGTAGCTAGAAATACAATTAAAAGAAATATTATAACTTTATTGAAAGAAAGAAAGAAAGTAATTTAATTTCTCAATTTGCTGTATTGGATTGTCATGTCTCTATTTGCTCTGATATATGGACTGATAATTAGCATAATCTTACCATTCATACATGGGTTACTGCACATTAAATTGATAAGGATTGATATTTAAAAAAAACCAATTATTTCTTGTATTTTTAATGAAAGACATATTGCATCAAATATTTATAAAATAATTTATAATATTTTAAATAAACATAAATTAGTGAAAAAAATATTGAATATTTTTTTTTTTTGAAAATAATGCATTTAATATTTCATTTATTTCTAAATTGCGTGATGTTTGTCAACCAAATTTTGTTGGAAAATTGTTTCATATTAGATGTGTGCATGTCATGTTTTAAATTTGTTTGTGTAAAATGGTTTTAAATATTTAGATGTACATATTAGTCTTATTAAAAATGTTATTAGACAATTATATATTTATAATATGTCCATGAAAGAGTGACTTAAATTTTGTAGAAATAATAATTTGACAGCAACTAAATTTTATTGTGATGTTGTGTATAAGTGGAATTGTATCTATAGTTTATTATCACAATCATATGCATATAAATATGTTTTTGTGCATTTTATAATTCACAAGAAAACCATGACATTGTATTTTACCCACAAAGTTTGGATGTTTTTACACTTATTATTAATTTATTTGAAGTTTTCAACGATGCTATAAATATTTTTATTCATGTTTACAAACAAACATCTCATTTTTTTTTTCAATATAATGTAAATATTATTGATAGTTGCATATGTTTGAAAATTATATGAATTTAAAAAATTGTGTCCAAATAGTGAAAAATCAATGGTTGCATTATTTTAACAATATTTTACCTCTATTTTTGGTCGTTATTATTTTTCATCCTAGGTGTAGACTTGATGTATTAGAAACTCTTTTAAATGTTTGCAATTTTGTTAATGAAACTAGACAAACAGTTAATGGATTATTTCTTGAATTTTCGAATAATAATGTAACACATCAATCTATAATCCTATGTCATAAAACAGGCCATTTTTTTTTGACATATGTCGGAAGACATTACTTCTGACTTGACTCACGAACATATATATATACATATGCATACATTTATCATTCACATAGCAAGCATGATATCTTACAAGCGTTCTTTCATTTAAACCTATTGTTGCCGGCCCGATTCCGGACTTTCCGATTTATTGAAAAACCGAAAAGTTAAAAATAATTGTTTTAATTGAGAAAACATTTTTTTTGGGTTGAATTGCCGAACTAGTCGGTCTTAAAATCGGTTTGAGTCGCCACCCATTCGGGAACCGGTTTTTATTTTGAAAAACCCAAATTTTATTTAAGAAAAATTGACTCCATTTTTGTTTCGGATAAGACAAATCTGAACCAGAAATTCTAAGGTAAGAGGGTAAGGTACGTTAGCCGAAATTTTATTTCGACTAACGCCCGGATTTACCGGCCTCTTAAACCGAAATTTCGTTTTCCAATTTTTAAGTTAAGTTTATTTATTTTGAAAAGCAACTAGCGATGTTCCTAACGGTGATTTAAAATCATTTGCGAGCAAACACAAGTAGAAAGCAGTAAATTGCGGAATTTAAATACGGAAATATAAAATTCACCCCTTAGAGCTAATTATTCTTTTCCCGGCTTTCGGGAAAAATAATTACAAAGCGATTCCTACAAATTTACATTCTACCCTTTTGATCCCCAAATTAAATCCCAACCCAAAATTATAAAAATTAAACATAAAATAGAAAATTACGATTTAGTCCTTGAAAATATAAAATTTGCAATTTAGTCCAAAAAAGTAAATTTCAATCATCCAAACTCAAAATAATCAAATTTAAGCACATTAAACAAGCAAAACAATATCAAATTAAACAATTTTGCAAATTACAATTTAACCCCCCAAATTTTGCAAAATTACCAAAATGCCCCTCAAACTAAAAAATGCATCCATTGCCATTTTCATATCTCAAACACCATTCCAGAAGCATATCACTTAATTCCAACAAGCAAACATTCAAAACAGACTTTAATTTTCATTTTAGCATTTCAACTATAAAATTACCAAATTGCCCCTATTGATTTCCTACTGTTTTCATGTCTCTTCTTCAACAATTTTTCCCAAACTTAACATCTTGTTGTTCAAATTCAAATCAAACAATAAGCAGCTTTCAAAATGATCCAATTCAATAACAAAGGTCAACCAACGCTCAAAACCATCTAATAATTTATTTGCAAAAAGCTTGCTGTCAACATAGCATAGTACTCACATCCAATTAGTTAACAGTCTGTTATTAGATTCAGAAAGCATACAGAAATATCCCAACATATCAATCAAGGCTGTTAATGCATATCAAAAGCATACAGAATATTCTGCAATTTATTAACCATTCCAGGAAATTCATGAGCATTGACATGTTTTTTAATACTGCAAAATGTCCAGAATATGTAAAAAGGGAATGCAACATGTTGAAGCAATAATGTATGATCAAGAATAAATTGAAGGCAGATGCACGCAACAAATGTTAAGATTTGTGAAACCTGTTTATTCACCTTGGTTTATCCAACCAACAAATAGCACTATAGACCTAATCTGTAACATGCAAACTCATTTCAGAAAGATAAACATTGCCATATGAGCACTGACTTCATTATAAAATAGACCTAAGACTGAGGGATGACTCATGCTATAACAAAAGAAGAAACAGATATTCAGAAGAACAAATCCCAAATGAACATAAACTGTACATAGGCAGAATGGCAATTGACAAGAGAAATCAAATGTAAAATATTAATTCCTTTTATACATTGTATCTCAACAATCAACAAATGAGCTTAAATATGATTCCACAAATGATTGAACAGAAATGAGTTTATCTAAGGAATGACAATCTGAAATATGTCTGAGAGTAGCCTAAACCAAATGAATCATTTATTTCTAAGACAGTTTCATGTCATATGCACATTATCACTTCATTTTCCCATTCACCAAGCAACTGACAACAAATATGTAGCATGAATAACATCACTTTTTTCTTAAAATCCGCAAACAACAACAATTCCAATCAATGGTGCTAACCTGATCTAGATTATGCATTTGAATCTATTAAAAACAAAGTTGAACTTGAAGCAGAAAAGAAATGACAAATAAACAGCAAAACAAATATAACTTGTAATGAAAACGCATCATGTTTATATACTAATGAGCATCTTGATCTTTTGAGGCAAAACATTTATTGTTAATTTATTACCAACCAGCAAATTCAGATTGAAGATAAGAAACTGGAAATGATCAACTGAACCAACAATAACCTTAGTAACAGCTGCATTTTAAATGATTGTTCCAAGTAACAGCAATGAATATGAGCATGACAATGCACAGGCTATATTTTGCTATACGACAAGCATAACAAGGCAACTTTCAATGAAACTGGTTATTCATGAAATAGTGCAAAACACTTATTCCTACAAAACTAATGTGCCCATGAACATCAGTCCTATAAGCATATAATTCAAGAAACATTCTATAGGATAAATAGATGTCAACCAGTAATAACAGAAAAGTAATTCTTTACTCAAACCAGTTCATCAAGAAAAACCAGAATCATCAAATCAAGTTGTATACAGCAAATCATAGGAGCAATTTGACTTTGTTTGGATCCAGATTGAACACAGGATAAGCAAGCAGAAAAGATATGACTTCAGAACAAATGATGTTTTCAAAAGGTGAGTTCTAATTCTTTGACAAGATTATGGTGAAATCAGATGTCAACAAGTTTAAGTATGCAAATTAACTGATCCAACTCAAACAAGATTCTGAATCAACTTCTAAAACAATTTATGATACCACAGGAAGCAATGAAACTAATCAAAATGATGCAGACATGAAGCATTATTTCCATGATCTTCGACAGAAACAAGGTAACTGGTAGCACAATCATTAAACAAAGACAAAATGTCAAAACCCGCATCAGAATTCAACAATTATGAAATCATCAAAGAAATCTGACCTAGATCTAGGCTGGAATGTGACTAATCTAAATTGAACATTAAATGCCACAAATTGATGCTCAATCTTCCGACAGAGTATGACCTTAAAAAAGGAAGATTATATGATCATGCTGAACATACTTTAGACACAATGGTACTTTGCAGAATGTGTTGAACATACATCAGCAGATCTGACCATCCACTGAACTACATGCACACAGAAGAGTGAATCTCATTATCCAGTCTTTCCAGAAAACTTCAACAATGTAATAAGGAAATAGATGTACCAGTAAACACCAGATGACAAGTTATAAAGCAAATAACAAAAATGCAACAAGATAATTAACAGTTCTGCTATCAATTGATCAATCAAGCAAAGGATAATTCAGATCTAGTAATTTAATCATTCTCTTCCATGAATACAAGCAGCAACAACTGATAACAACAAACATGGAGCTCTTTCTGATCAAAGACACCCTAGCTGACATATTTAACTATGCAAAAACATTTATTTTACTCAAACAAGATTACTAACAGAAAACTCAACGTATAAAATATGCTAACTCTACACGTCTGCATCTTATTTGTGAACCAAATAAAAAGGACTCAAACAAACGTGAAAGGAAAAACATCTTGGTTATAATAACTGTGGGTTGGGGTTAACAGGATCAGTCATAGCAAGCGAGAGCCTATCGTCAACAACTCTAGCATAATATAACAAATAACAGGGATTGAAATCAAGGCAGCCCTAATTGCTATATCACAACGACTAAAACAGATCTATTCAGAGACAGCAAGCTTAATGATTCAGGAACTGATCACAATCTCAGCAGACTAAACCCACAAGAACTCAACCCCCCAGATCAGAAGCAAAAAGCACAACGCTTAATCATTAGGAACAACCCAAACACATATCGCGATAATATATCGATCCGGTCACATTCTTAGTTCAAACATTCAATGGATTCCAGAAGTAGAACATACCATCCACAGAAGAATAATCTCAGATGAAATTCAAACAACACAATAACTAATCTGGTTCCAATATAAAATCATTCATGTTGAACAGAAACCGAAATGAATAAATAAATAAAAAAAAACTTGTAGTTGAAATCGGAAAATACCTCAGAATTGCCTTCAAGCTATTTCGATTGAATTTCCAGACTTGTTCTTTACAATGTTATTCAGCTCAATTTCAGGAAGAAAAATACAAAATAAAAACAGAACAGAAGCTCTATTCGATTCTCCCAATTCAAATTGAGTTTTGAATGAAGAATCGATTTAGGTCTTACAAGAATTGAAACTCTCAATTCCTTAATTTTTCTTTCAAAGGACCCCCAATTCCAGAAAATCCCCAAATTCAAACTCTCGAAACCCTAAAATTTTGAATCACAGACACCAAAAACCTGGAAGCTTACAATTTTTGGACTCTTTTGAATTCGAAAGCTCTTCTCTTTTCTCGAATTGCTCTCTCCCCCTCCCTCCTGTCTGCGTTCTGTCTGGCCCTCTTTAAGCAGAGGGTTTCCCCCGCGTGCTTCCTCTCTTCCTGGGTTTCGACCACGCCGGACAGGAAGCGCCGAAACCGGGTCAACTTTCCCTTTTTTTTGTTTGCTCCATCTTCGTATTGCATCCTTGCTGCTGCCTTTCCTCTTTCAGCTCCCGTTTCTGTTTTCTCTTCTGACTTCGTCGTTTCTTCGTCTTCGGTTTCTTTTTAATTTCTGTTCTTCTGTTTCACTTTTTCATTTAATTTCCGTCCTCTCTAGATTTTGCTTTGATTTCCTGGCTCCCATTTTGGTTCTTTCTCAGTCCTTTCTGTCTTCAGTTCTATTCTCGCCTAAAGAAGAAAGGAGCTGTTTCCCTTACGCGTCTCTGATTTCTTTTTGTTTATTAGTTGGTTTGAATCGAACCTCTCTGGTTCGATTC
>CANUEY010064717.1:0-12606 GCA_948099555.1 Croton setiger | reverse complement strand
ATCCAGGCTACTGTGGTAATCGTCATCCACTCCGCATTCTGCTTGATTGCAAACGACGTGTCGTTTCGACCAAACGATGAAACGCAGGAGAAGAAGAGGCTGCCGCGTTTCGTCAAAACGCGGCAGACGACTTGTCGTTTGCTTCGCAGAAAAGCAAAAAAAAAAAAAACATAAAACGAAACGCTGCGTTTTGCTAACTGGAGTATACAGGAAACAAACGAAAGAAACAGATTGAAGACGAAGGAAAACAGAAGCCTTCGACGAGAAACAGAAGAGAGAAAATGAAGAAAGGGGAGAGAAAACCCTAACGCAGAAATCTAACGGGATTGAACAGAGATTTAACGAAAGGGAATCGATGATTCCCAGTTGAAATCGAAGGAAGATTGATTGAGACAGAAAGTGATCGAGACAGAAAGGTGACGAAGAAAGTGGAAAGTTGAAGAATGAAGAAAACGCGTTGAAGGGACGCTTCGACGGCTGGAGCCAGAGAGGAGATGTGGCCGTCTAAAGGCCACGGAGGGTTTCCTTGAAAAGGAAACCTCTGCAATCAAAGAGGGGAGACTTCCAGAGAGAGGGGGGAGAGGATTTTCAAAAGAGAAAAGAAAATCAAAGAGAAAAGAAAAACGTAAGTTTTCTGTACTTCATTCTGGGATTTTCAATTGGCTTTCTGTATTCAGAAATTGGGTTAGGGTTTTCATTTCTGTAGATTTCTTGTAACAGATTGGGGGAGAGTAGAATTTAGGGTTTCGAAATAAATTGGGGATTTTGTAAAAATTGGGAATTGGGAATTGGGGATTTAGTTTTCTGATTGACGAAATTGCTATAAAGAAACAACATACAATTGTAAAGACTTCTGGATTCTGTTGAATAAAAGATTGAAAGCTTGGATGAATTCCTGAGGTACTTTCTGTTTTCAATTTCGTTCTTTACTTTCTATTCAAAATGTTGTGTGATATCTGGGAACCAGACTGAATGTGTGCTTCTGTAAATTCCTGTGTTGATGATTAAAGCTATGGCCTTTTGTATATGTTGTTTCAGATGGCTGCTCTTGCATATGAACCTGTTTCTGGTTGTTTTTCCATGTTTGTCCAGTCCGTTATAAGTGTGTAACCTATTATCATTGAAGCCTTCCAGCCTTACAGAATGCATGTAGGTCCCCCTCCTTTGATGAGTCTCTGCTTTGTATTGCTGTCCTTGTTGTTTTCGTCCATTTTCAGTATGCCTTAGATACTGCAAGACTTGCATTCTGGTTGGCTTTAATTGCTGCATTAGATGGACCTGTTTGCATCCTCCTTAATGCTGCCATATTATAGAAATGTCCAGGGCAGCAACATTCACATGATGTTGAGTCTAAAACTGTGTTGATTGTACACATTTGTGACTTTGGAATGAAATATTAACATGTTTAAGAATGTTAGGACAAGGTAGAATCTGTGTGCACATGCTGATTGTTTCTGAAAGTAGGGACTGTTTTGAAAGGAAATTACATGTAGGGGCAGATGTTGACGCTCAATTTGTGCACCCCAAAATAACCGAGAACGACAAGAGCTCCAGGCTCGGAATTTCCAAAATTCCTGCTCGGCTCGCTTTTCCTCCTTTTCTAAAATTTTTCCGATATTTTAATCCTTGTTGTGTTTTAAAGAATTCTCAAATTCCCTTCTAATTGCAAAAAATATATATGTTTGTCAATGTATTTTTATTTTTATTTTTATTTTTCAAATTGCAAAAAATATAAAAAGAAGAAAAAGAATTAAAAAGAATGATTTGTGATTTTAATCTTAAAAATCAATTTTAAGATTAAAAATGGCAAATTTTTATATTTTATTTGTGTTTTTGATTTTTAATCGAAATATGTTTTATGTTTTTAATTTTAATTAATTTGAAATATTAATTAGAAGGGATTAATTGAGAAAATTTGGAGAAAAATAGAGAAAAGGATTAAATTGAAAAGAATCAAAAGAAGTTAGGAGAATTAGAAAGGGGGAAGGACTTAATTGTAGACGGACCTAAAGAATTGGGGAGCCGAAATCTAAATTCAGAAAATGTAGGGGAGAGAAAAATCGAAGAGAAGATGCTTTCTGGAAAACGTAAGCTTTTCTGTTCTTCAGTTTTAGGGTTTCTTTTGATGTTCTATATGGGGTAATTGAGAGATTAGGGATTTCTCTATGTTCAATTTGGGGGTTTCTTAACTTAGGGTTTCGATTTCTAGATTGGGAAAATTGATTTAGGGTTTCTGGATTGCAAATTAGGGCTTTGTAATTAAAAATTAGATTTAGAAATTGTAAGAAATCGCTGTAAAGGACCATTCAATTGCTGTAAAGATTTCGGATAATCAATAAAGATTGAAAGCTTTTGAGGTATTCTTCTGTTCTTCAGTTCCTGTTTTATTAATCCCTGTTTAATTTTTTATCTGTTTTAAAATGCTTTAACCTTACATTTTGTTTATGCTTCTGTTTGATTAATCCCTTAACTGTTCTGTTCAATATGCTTATAAATGTATGAGAGCCAGATTAGTACCTCTATTCTGTTGCTTCTGTTGAGACATTCACTATCTGTTACTGGCATGCTTTCAATCCTATGTTGCTGTTTTTGTTGTACGTTTTGTATGTTAAAACTGCTTCTGTTGATCTTATTATGAATGTTGATGTTGATGAGTGTTTTGTTTCCTATTCTTTGTCTCTGTCTGTTTGTTCTTTCAAATTGATTCCCTGCTGGATGTTTTACATGATGAATGTGATGCTGCCCTTGATTTGCTTCTGTGTTGATATCACCTTTTATCCTTGGCATTTTACCCTCAATGATGAACATCACCTAGGTTGATATCATTTTTGTTCCTGTTTAGTGTTAATTGGCCGTACTAATGTAATTAAGCTTTCTGTTTGCATTAGAGTTTGTATGTTGACTCAATATGTACTCATAAACTGCTGTTTAAGATGCTCTTTGTTACTGTGGTTGCCTATAATGTATGTATTACTAAACATGTTGGCTGGGCTGTCTGTGGTCAGTAAGGGGTTTGTGTCTGTTGTTGTTGGTTGTTTGTTGAGGGCAGAATCAATTTGAAGTTGGTCTGTGTTAGTTGTCCAGGTTTGATTTGGATTTCATTTGGCATAACAATGTTGCAGATATGTTGAGTATGCATATGTCCTCTATACTGCCCAGGCCTTGGCTGTTGTTTCTCTTTAAAAGGGAACAAGATCCAGTGCAGATCTCTTGATTATTTTGCAGTCTGGGACCGCTTTGGTTCCTATTCCAGTTTCTGCCTTTGTTTAGTAAAATAGGAAATGCCATGTTGCTGTGTTCATGTAGAATGCCATGTTGAAACCTAAGTTTATCTAGAGGGTACTCTGCCCTTCTGATGTTGCTGCCTGGGGATGGAAACCTCCCCTTTTCCAGGCTGTTTCTCCTGTCCAGGAATAAGTCTTTACATCTTATGTCTGTTTGATATATCCCTTGTTAGTGTGTTGAATAGAAAATTCATGATAGGCAGGCATGTTTAGGGTTGTCAGCAGCATATGGAGTTTGATAAGGAAGCTGTCTGGTTTGTTTTGGCCACTTTGGTGTTTGTCATGCATGATGGGGACAAAATTGTAAATTTACAAAATATAGGTACCAAATATGTAATTGTGCAGAAATTGTCTCCAAATGCTGCTTTTGTTTGTTTAATCAATTGTGTGATTGATTTGTCATGAATGTGGGGCTGTTTGGTTGAACTTTGCATAGAGGGACCAAATTGCAATTTTTCAAAAGTTCAAGGAACAAATCGTAATTTTCCATATTTGAACTAAATTGACATGTTAGCCTGTTTTATATGTTTGCAAACTGTTTTAGGGGTTAATTTGCAATAAGAATAACTTGTCGAGGCTGTTTCGTAATTTTGCAAAATATAGGGGATAAAATGTAATTTTTCATATTTTGCATTTAATTTTTAATTTGACATGTTTAGTATGTTTGATATGTTGTTTCGTTGTTTTATGACGTTTTATGCGCCGAAAGGCAATTTTCCCTCCCGGGGGACTTGTTTGCAATTTTTACAAAGTCCGAGGACTAATTTGCAATTTTTCATACTTTGCCTTTAATTGCTAATTTTGGGCGCCGGGTTTTAATTTCGGAATAATTCGGGTAGAATGTAAATTTTAGGACGCTTTGTAATTATTTTCTCCGGAAATCGGAGAAAGAATAATTTAGATTAAGGGCTGTTTAATTTCCGCAATTTAATTTCAGCACTTAACCGCTTTCTGTATTGTGTTTTGTACAAGCGATTTTCATCACCGACTAGGAACATTGTTAGCGGCTTTTTCAAAATAAATAAGTCTTAACTTTAATTTCGGAAAATCAAATTTGGTTTCAGAGGCCGGTTAATCCGGGCGTTAGTCGAAATGAAATTTCGGCTAACGTACCCTACCCGCTTACCTGAATCTTTGGTTCGGACTTTTTGCCTTATAAAAAAAAATTAAAACGGAGTCAATCTTTTTGGTTTTTCTTAAAAACCAGTTCCCGAAATGGGTGGCAAGTCAAAACAATTTTTAAGACCGACTAGTTGGGCACCGCAACCTCAAAATGGCTTTTATCGCCTTAACCTGTTTTTCAGAAAATGATGAATTTTGCAAAACCTTTTCCCGGTTCCTCGAAACGAGCCGAGCGAGGGCCGACCGTTGGCGGTTTCTCCGAGCCTTCAAAATCGGGCCGTCGACAGCAGAATTGTAATATCCCTAAAATTTAGGGATTAACATAGGAAGTTTACATGTTTGGCTTGTGATGAAAGCTCTTGAATGCTTTGCATGTTTTGTTAATTATTTGAACATTTAGTATGAATGTGGGGTTGTTTGGATGAAATTGGCAAAATGGGGCAAAATTGTAATTTTCCCAAACTTCGGGGACTAAAATGGTAATATACCACTTTTGAACCAAATTGATAATTTGGCATGCCTTGCATGTTTACAAACTGTTTTTAGGACTGTTTGTGTAATAAAAATAACTTTTGGGGCTGTTTTGTAATTTTGCAAAATATAGGGGCTAAAATGTAATTTTTCATATTTTGCATTTAATTGTTTAAATGATATGTTTTGTATGCTTTTGTTGTTTTTAAGTGTTGCATGGTGTGCCAAATGATACTTTTTCCCTTCTGGGGACCTGTTTGTAATTTTTACAAAATTCGAGGATTAAATTGTAATTTTCCAATGTTTGCCTTAAATTGCTAATTTTGGGTGCTGGGTTTAAATTTGGGAATAATTCAGGTAGTATGTAATTTTTAGGACTCGTTTGTAATTATTTTCTCCGGAAATCGAGGAAAGAATATTTTAGATTAAGGGTTGTTTAACTTTCCGCAATTTATTTTTCGCAATTTATTGCTTTCTGTTTTGTGATTTTTACAAACGACATTATCACCATTTAGGAACATCGCTGGTTACTTGTCTAAATAATAGTCTTAACTTTAAATTTTTCAGAAAACTGAATTGGTTTTAGAAGCCGGTAAATCCGGGCGTTAGTCAAAATGAAATTTCAGCTAACGTACCCTACCCGCTTACCTGGAATTTTTTGTTCGGACTTGCCTTATCCAAAATAAATAAACGGAGTAAACTTTTTTTGGTTTTTCTTAAAAACCGGTTCCCGAAATGGGTGGCGACTTAAAAAAAAATTTTAAGACCGACTAGTTCGGCACCGCAACCAAAAAATGCGTTTATCGCCTGCCATTTTGTAACCTTTCCCGGCTTCCCGAAACGAGCCGGGCGAGGGCCGACCCGTTGGCGGTTTTTGCAAAAAAATCGGGCCGTCAACAGTTTGGCGACTCTGCTGGGGATTTTACAGTCAATTCTCTGATTTTCTCACTAAATTTTTCGACTATAAAAAATGGGTAAAATCTTTTTCAAAATAAAACCCAAATTGGTTTTTCGACTTTAAAGTTAAGACTTTTCAAATAAATCGCTCGGTGATTTTTGTCGTTTGTTATATGTTTTACTGCTTTCCTTAAACTGTTTAGTAAATTGCATTGCATTATTCATCTTCTATCTCCGTTCTACCCTTGTCACCCTCCGATAAAGTTATCAGTGCGACCGGCTGCTGCTCTCCCGAAAATTTTCGGATACACCAGTCGGAGTACTGGTAATTCTTATCAACCGTAAGTCTCGTACCTGCGGGTATATGAAAAGGTTAAGACTTCAAAACCGAGACCTCGCTTACGGAACCCGAGACTTGTCAAACCCGACTAAACATGTAGTTGACTGTAGCTACTACCGTTTAGGAAAATTACCCAATTTGTTGTGTTGTTGCTTTGAAACATCATCCTAAATGTGAGAGTTATCGTCAATCTCAAAGTCCCCCGCTGACTGTCGAGATTTAAACCAAAAATCCTAGGGTTTTTAGATGTCGGAATTTTGACCAAATGAATCCGTGTGTGGGTGATATAAGGGTGGAGTTCATGCATTTCTACCTCCCGTTCCCCCATTTTGTATATAATGTACTGTTATCATGCATCACTTAACGTGTTTTCATTTCAGCCATTTTAAGAGTCGGTTGCAGTTATGGGTCGTGGGCCCCAACACCCCAGTTGGTCGTTTAATTTGAGATCTTTTGCCGAGGAAAGGCGAGATAGCTAATTCCCGAACACAATATCCGAGCCTACTGTTGCTCACAGTTGAAGTTCAGAAAACAAAGTTTTGAACCCGAGGCGATGCCAAAAACTTCTGCTTAGCAACAAAGAATAGTTATTCATGACGTTTAGCGTCGCATTGATCTGTACTGTAGTTATTCGAACATTTGTACACAATTGTAAATCTGAACCCTTCTGTAATGAAAAGAAGATTTTAGCTGTTACATTTCTGATGTCTTTTGAAAAGTGAGAAAGTGAGAAACACATAAAAATAGAAAAAGAAAAAAAAGAAATCAAGAAAAAAAAATAGAAAAACAGAAAAACAGAAAAAATGAAAAAATGAAAATAATGCCCTGCTTAAGTGACACTCCCGCTTAAGGCAAAAAGAAAGGGTACAAAGAGAAAATGATTAACTAGAAAACCGAGAAACGACTAGTTAATGACAAAAGACGTCTTAAATGTTTCGTGCTAAACTATACTCTCCTACTCGAGTAAAACCTTTTAAAGTCTCCAACCAGCTTCGGTGGAGGGACCGATGATCCATAATAGCTAACCGACACATCAGCTTGCATTCATGTGTTGTGCAAATTCTGCATCTTTATGCATCCATGCATACATCTCCTTTTTTTAACCATTTTGTTTCTGAGACGGTTATAGCCAACGAGTGATTCAACCAGAGAATGTACTGTTGCCGACGAGGGTCAGAGACACGCCTGAAAGATCAGTCAAACCTACAAATACCTGACCCAGAAAAGAGCGGACTAAACTCCAAGGCTAACTCATTCCTGGACTACTGTAGAGTAGCTTCATCCTCAACTTAACATGTTGAAAGTGAACAAGGGACCTTTGTGTTTTGTTTTAGACTGTTCGAGAATGTCGAGCAACTATTGAACTTGAGAACAATATATGAATTGTGCTTCTGTATTTTGTCTTTATGAACGTGTTTTCACCCAAATAACTTTCATTACTTTGAACTATTATTGCATTGTCTTGTGAGATTTGAGCCTAAACACTGTTGAATTTTTGTGAGTGAGTTCACGTGCTCGGCTTAAAAATCATAGAACTTGCTTCGCGACCTTTCTTAGGCTAAAGTTAGGGTTGCAAATTCAGAAATGATAAAGGCAAATTGGGGATAACCATTTAGCTTAAAGAGCCAACCCACTTGAATAAGCCTCTAGATGAGCCCCTTCTAGTCAAACAAAAAACCGATCGTTTCTAAAACCGAGTAAGAAGCCAGCCAAAAGAAAAACAATTTTCTCAGTCAACCTTTTTGAAGGAATCACACAGGTTAGAAAACCTAAGAAGTAGTTGAACAAAAGCAATGTATGAAATACATTGAAGGAAAAAAAAGAGAAAGCGACAATTGAGTTGAACAAAAATGATGGTGAAAGAAAGAATAGAAAAAGAAAACCAGAAATCAAAGTTTTTAGAAAAGACAACCAAAATCAAAAATCAAAAGAAAGAATAAGACAATGATGAAAAGAAATAATACTGCAAATAAAAAAGGGTTAGAAAAACTCTTAAGAAATAAAGCTGGGAATAAAAAGGGTTAGAAAACTCTTAAGAAATAAAGCACATTTCAGAAAGAAAAAGATCAACAATACTTCATATGGTTCACTAGAATGTGATTCCTTCAAAACAAAGCCAAAATTGCCTATTTTGTCCGACCTTGGCCCAGGCCCCATTACAACCAAAAGAAAAGACCTTTTGATTTGAATTTGCAACCACTACAAGTGGAGGTTAGGTTTCGAAGTAAGCCTATGGTGATTCTTAGCTCACCATGATGAACGTCGAGTGCACACACTGTAACCCTAAACACGAGAGAATTTGTGAGTCTGTGTGACTTAATATGGTTTGTAGTAATGTTAGCTATTTTGTTGAAAACACTAGTATAAAGATAAAAATGCTGAGGCATGTTGTGAAAAGATAGGGTTGCTTCTTCAGAAATCAGAAACTCTCAAATGAAGAAGAATGGAACAATTGCTCTAATCAGGGGGCAACGAGCTTGTATGCGAAACAATGAGAAAACCCTGATGGGTCAAGATATAGAAGTCTTGGTGCGTGTTGTGCTTTGCCCCAATCAAGGGGCAACGAACCTGCAAGAAGAGTGATGAAAAGTCTCGAGGGGATAAGAAAGAGAAATGTTTGCGCCCCGTGTCGCATAGTCTCACAGATAGAGACGATTAGAGTCAGAAGCTAGGAACTAGGTTGACACTTAGATTCTTTCAGTAGTTTTAATGATCTTCAGTATCAGACAGATCTAGATAGCAGTTCCCTGACCCTGCTCGGCGCGGAGCCATTTCAGGATGAGTCCACAGAAGGCTTACACCTCCATGAAACAAAAACACACATGCATACATGAATAACCCACATGCATCTTGCATTTTATTGTTTGAATTTTTCAGGAATAAACCAGAAAGGTCGGAGTGCCAGAATCGTCATTCAGTGTTGAAGACGGAATAATGGGATCTCACAGATTCCTTTGAGATGGTGGAAATCTTCTGATGAACAAACAAGAAACAGAGAATTGGACTGAGGAAGTTAGCGGCCACTGCCCTTCAATTTATAAGAAGTGAGCTGGTAAGTATATCCTTCTCGAGAGATGGGTGTGAGTTTTTTTGTCTTTGTCCAAGGACAGGCGTCGTGTCGTTTGCTCTTACCGAGGTATGAGCGGTGTATCGTCTTCATTTGCTCTTACCGAGGTACGAGCGTTGTATTGTCTTTGTCGTCTGCTCTTACCGATGTACGAGCATTGTATTGTTGTTGTCGTTTGCTCTTACCGAGGTACGAGCGTTGTATTGTCTTTATCGTCTGCTCTTACTGAGATACGAGCGTTGTATTGTTGTCGTCAGTTGCTCTTACCAAGGTACGAGCATTATTTTGTTGTTTGCTCTTACCGAGGTACGAGCGGTGTATTGTCTTTGTCGTTTGCTCTTACCGAGGTATGAGCATTATATTGTTGTTGTCGTTTGCTCTTACCAAGGTACGAGCATTGTATTGTTGTTGTCGTTTGCTCTTACCGAGGTATGAGCGTTGTATTGTCGTTCTCAGTTGCTCTTATCGAGGTATGAGCGTCTTTTGCTTTTTTCGTTGAAAAAGGAGTTGTTGCCTCGGAAAGGGGAGTCGTAAGCATTGAACTTGGATTTGTTGATTGTGGAGAAGCCATTTTCAATAATGGTGGGATCTCCATAGCCTTATCGAAAGATAAGCATTCAGATTGTGGAGAAGCCATTTTCAATAATGGTGGGATCTCCAGAGCCTTATCAAAAGATAAGCATTCAGATTGTGGAGAAGCCATTTTTAGTAATGGTGGGATCTCCAGAGGCTTATCGAAAGATAAGCATTCAGATTGTGGAGAAGCCATTTTCAATAATGGTGGGATCTCCAGAGCCTTATCGAAAGATAAGCATTCAGATTGTGGAGAAGCCATTTTCAGGAATGGTGGGATCTCCAGAGCCTTATCGTCGGATAAGCATTGAATTTGAATCAATTGATCGTGGATGAGCTATTTCCAATTAGGGATAGTGGGACCTTCAGAGCCTTATCGCGAGATAAGCATTGAATCCAAGTTCGTCGTTTGTGAAGGAGCCATTTTCAGAAATGGTGGGACGTTCAGAGCCTTATCGTAAGATAAGCACTTGGAATTCGGACAAGGAAAAGCTGAATTCACCTGTACGATGTGACGTTCTTAAACTTGTACAAGGTCTAGTAAGATACGGAGAGTTGAAAAGAACTTCTGCGGAAGGTCTGCTGTGAGAAAAATTTCCAACCTGGGCGGGTTATGCTTACGGACAGGGTCACCAAAATAGTTGAAGAAATTCAGTCTAAATTTCATCGACCTTCCAAGGAAAGAACCGTAACATATATGGTCCTTGGAAGAAGAAAAATCTTGCTGAGTTTGGAATTGTGACTCAATGTCTGTCCCCGCAGCAAAGTTTGGAATTGTAACTAAATGTCTGTTTCCACAGAAGAACAATGATCAGTATCTTACTAATGTTCTTTTGAAGATCAATGTCAGGTTTGGAGGATTAAATCCACCTTTGACAGTCGAACGATCCCAAGGGAGTTCCCTTGGCTGCCATAAAACTAACGGAGCCTTGTAAAGTGGAGAAGCCATTTTCAGTAATGGTGGGATCTCCGGAGCCTTATCGGAAGATAAGTAGTTGCCTCGAATGAGGAGTCGTTGCCTCGGAAAAGGAGTCGTTTGCCTTTTTGTTGAAAAAGGAGTCGTTTGCCTCGGAAGAGGAGTCGTTTGCCTTTTTCGTTGAAAAAGGAGTCGTTTGCCTTCGTAGAAGGAGTCGTTTGCCTCGGAAGAGGAGTCGTTTTCCTTTTTCGTTGAAAAAGAAGTCGTTGCCTCGAAAGAGGAGTTGTTTGTCGTTGCCTCGAAAGAGGAGTCGTTTTTGCCTCGAAATAGGAGTTGTTTGCCTTTTTCGTTGAAAAAGGAGTCGTTGCCTCGAAAGAGGAGTCGTTTGCCTTTTTCGTTGAAAAAGGAGTTGTTGCCTCGAAAGAGGAGTCGTTTGCCTTTTTCATTGAAAAAGGAGTCGTTGAGTCGTATTAGGTGTTCTTCTCAAGGGAGGAACACCAGAAGTCGGAATGAAAGTGGAGAAGTCACTTTCAACTCAATCAATTATCAGAGAAAGCAGAGAATCCGCTTTCAATTAAAACAATTTTCAGAAATTGGAGAAACCATTTCCAATTTCAACCGGATGCCGCAGAAAGCAACGAGGTCGCTTTTGCCAAAGGTCAGCAAACCCCGAGGTAAGTGTCTCTATCTCGGCGTCAATTGTTACTTTGATAAAATTCGTGCGAAACACAATTTATATCAAAGTGGGGGCAAACTGTTGACGCTCGATTTGTGCACCCCAAAAATAACCGAGGATGTTGAGAGCTCTAGGCTCGGAATTTCTAGGATTCCTACTCAGCTCGATTTTCCTCCTTTTCCAATATTTTAATCCTTGTTGCATTTTAAAGAAATTCTCAAAATTTCTCTACTAGTTACAAAAATATGTTTTTAGGTGTGTTTTTATTTTTCAATTTGCAAAAGAAAAATATAAAGAAAAAGATAGAAAAGATTTTAAAAAGAATGATTTGTGATTTTAATCTTAAAAATCAATTTTAAGATTAAAATGGCAAATGTTTATATTTTATTCTTGATTTCAATTTTTAATTGAAGTATGTTTTATGTTTTTAATTTTTTATTAATTAGAAGAGTTTAATTGAGAGAATTTGAAAAAAAAAATAAGAAAAATGATTAAATTGAAAAGAATTAAAAGAAAAAGGAAAATTGAAAAGGAAGGAAGGGCCTGATTGCAAACGGATAAAAAGAACTATGGGCCAAAGTGTAATTTCCGGAAAATGCTAAGGAGGAAGGCGGAAGGCTGGAAGTTGAAGGTTGAAACGACATGTCGTTTCGACCAAACGATGAAACGCAAGAGAAGAAGAGGCTGCCGCGTTTCGTCAAAACGCGGCAGACGACTTGTCGTTTGGTCTGCAGAAAAGCAAAAAAAAAAAAAAATAAAATGAAACGCTGCGTTTTGCTAACTGGAGTATACAGGAAACAAACGAAAGAAACAGATTGAAGACGAAGGAAAACAGAAGCCTTCGACGAGAAACAGAAGAGAGAAAACGAAGAAAGGGGAGAGAAAACCTGTAGACGGCAGTTTTAGGTTTTCCTCTTGTGATCGAAAGGGTTTTTCTTTTACAAAGTGTTTCAGGTGATAAAAAGCCGTTTTGGATGTTTGCCGAACTAGTCGGTCTTAAAAATTCGTTTTTGAGTCGCCACCCATATCGGGAACCGGTTTTTACAAAAACCACAAAAATTCGTTTGACTCCGTTTTTAAAATTTGGATAAGGCACCAAAAATCCGAACCAAAGAGTTTGGGTAAGCGGGTAGGGTACGTTAGCCGAAATTACAATTTCGACTAACGCCCGGTTTAAACCGGCCTCTAAAACCAAATTTGATTTTCCGAAATTAAAGTTAAGACATTTATTTTTGAAAAGCCGCTATCGATGTACCTAAT
>CANUEY010064552.1:0-38785 GCA_948099555.1 Croton setiger | reverse complement strand
GCATTTTATTTGATAAGTTTTAGAACCAGACAGAAGCATACTCATCAGGCAGCTTATACAGCCATACATGCAATCTCACATACTCCATATCATGACAGTTTTCAACAAACAACTATAGCTTAAGCATTAATTCATTGATGAGCACATATATAAATCGTGAATCATGTTCAGCAGAATGAAGCAGAAGTTTAGATGTGCATTTTAATGAATCTAGAACCAGAACAAAGATGGCGTGTTGACATCTTCCATGACACAACTGTTGTTGGACTAGGGCACATAAGAGCACAGCCAGACTTTCTCAATAAGGTAACCAGACAACTCATCATTTCAACATAACAGTAATCAGCACACTTAGCACAGCAATCCATAATCTGCCATTCTATTCATGCATAACAGATTACATAAGGAACACATCAAGGCATATAGGCAGTTTCTAAACAGATGAACCACTTTATATACATGTTATCGAGCTTGACTGATGAATTTAATAGGAATCAACATGAGATGCAGAATGTCACGGCTACAGCAGTGAACTTCTAAGAAAAACAAAACAAACCTGGACAACATGTTATTTAAGTAGAAACAACATCTAATAATATACCCTGGGGTAGCTCATATATTCTTCCCAAACAGAATTCACATGATCACACACAGAAAAATGACATCCAAAACAAGCCTAATGGCTTAGAACACAGGCACATTTAATATCTTGGCTGCACATATAAACTGACTTCAAGAACCAGAAAACAATCCAGTATAAGGTAGAAACTAGTAAGCTCAGGAAAACATTAGATTCTAATCAACATGTCAAACATGCCACTTAGATCAAAGGAAATGTACAACATGTTCAATGAATGAGGACTTCGAGTTAACTGCACTGGGTAGCTACTTAGAATGCCATGACATGCAATGACTTACCCAGCAGGCACAGAACAGCATCATGATTCAATCACCTATAGCTTACATACTGTCTGGACTTGGACTTTATATTAACAGAAAAGAGAAGCCATGCATGATCACCAAACTAAATTGAAACATTCAGAAAGGCATACCTTGAACGACAAACATATTGATGGCTACCCACAGAGGCAAAGGACAGAAATATTCAAAGCCAGTACCAACAAACAAAAGCTGGACCAGACACTGGACCTAATGTGATCACACAACAGGAATGAAACAATGACCAGTCTCAAATATATACAGCAACCACACAGATAGAACATGAGTTACAAAACAAAAAAAAAAGGAAAATATATTATAACCTAAACCGCAAACTGAACAAACATGTTTAGTCTTATGTTACACTGAATCACCAGGTTAATGACAATGCTTATCCTAATATAAACCCTACAACAAAAGCAATTAACCCAAGCAACAAATAACAGCCCATGTCCACAGGGTGACAATATGCTTTAACTCTCCTCCATAATGACTTTTCTGTAAGGTTTGAGTTGATGGCCATATGTTACCAAACTCCACACAAGGCAACACAGAAGCAACATGCTAACTGACCAAGGGAGTGCCAAACCAGAAATATAAGTTTGTAATAGAAGTTAAACAAAAAAAAAGCAATATGACCAACTTCATTTGAGCCTCGACAGAACAGCAGCAGTGCAGAGCATCTAAACCTAAATACACTCTATTTCATATAAAATCTTGGTATCATAGGTTCAAAACGAACTGAGATGCACCTCAGGTATGAGCTCCAAATACAGACTCAGTTTTCGAACCTGATAAAAGGACTCAGAATCGTAGAAACAAACAGATCTGAATGTCCCCCAAACACAACAACAAAACATCCAACTTCAAACCTAGCACTCAGAAAGAGCAAAAACATCTAACATCCAACCCTAAATTTGCAGTGAATAAGCATCATTCTGGACTGAGCCAAATTCCAGAACTCCAGCAGCATGCATCTTATGAAAATAGAAATTAAAAACAGAAACATCAAAGGAAATACATTTTCTTTTGCCCATTTATGAATGTGATTTCATAAAACGCAATACAAACGAGGCTTTCCTTGAAATAATTAACAGATTCTGAACAAACATAACATGATCAGAATGAACAACATCAAACCCAGAAACAGCTTTTATGAAACATCGAGCAGCAATCTCATGCAACGTATAACAACAGGCACTATCAACATACTAGGGTTTCATACCATAAAATCAACAAAACAGTAGCATTATCCCACAAGAACATGCCAAACTATCGACAAATATCAACAAAGCAACAAGACGGCGGAACCAATTCAGTCTGGTTCCCAAACAATCTTCAACATATCTAACAAGAAATAGAAAATGAAATCAAATTCAAGAGTTACCTCAGGTATGAGCTCCAATTCGCAATCGAAGCTCCAGAATCCCTCTCCAATGGATGTGTTTCTCCAGAAAGATTTTAAAGAAAACAAAAAAAACTAACTTGAAGTGGACTCGACAGAATACTCAAAATCCAAATTTTATTTCAAATCAACCGAAATTACATACGGAGTTTTGGTACATTTATGTGTTTGATTTCAGAATCCCAGTCCTAGAGAATCCTAATTCTTTAACCCCTAATTCCTAAATTAAAGATTCCAAACCCAAGAATTTTCGATTACAGAAAAAAGGAAAGACCCTAATTTCACAAACTCGATTACAGAAGAAACAATTCCCAACTTCTAGTCCCTAATTTCTAATTCCTGAATTGTTACCGGAATCAGAAACAATCCCTTTCCTAATCGAAAGAAAGAACCCTTAATCTCATCCAGAAAACTTACAGATTTCTCTCTCTAATTTTCGAAAACCCCTAATTTTTCCCCCTTTCTCTGAGCTCTTCTCTGCCTTTTCAAGGCCAGCTCTTCCTTCCTCCATACGTTGCATTCAATGCCCCTCTGCAAATCGCCGTCTTTGATTCCCTCTCGTCCACAACTTTTGTTTTCTTTTCGTCAGGCTTTCTGTCTGTTCTTCTCTCTCCCTTCAAACTTTCTGTCTCAATCATCCGAAGCTTCTGCTAGAAGACATTCGCTTTTCCCTCTTTCGTTCGCCTCTGTTCACACTAGACTAGGAATTCTTTCGATGCCTCTCTAGGAACCTAGGGTTCCCGCTGTTCACTTCCAGTTCCATTCGTTCGTTCTGTGGCTTCGCCTGAAAGCCTCTTTCGATCTCCTCCTCCTTCATTCTTTTTATTTTTTTTGTTTCTTAACTAAATGGAACGACGCCGTTTCTGGCGTCTTCCATCTTCACTCTCAACTTTTCAATTATTCCTACTTTCCACCCCAATTCTTTCCTTCCACCTTCAATTATATCCTTCCCCTCTCAAGATTTCCTAAAGACTTCTAATTCCTTTCAATTTCGCCCAATTCTACCTATTTCTCCAAAATTCATCTAATTTTTAACCAATTCTTAATTTCTAATCCCATTAGAATTAAAAATTGACCACCAAAATATTTCAATTTTGACAACATAAGGAGAAAATAAAATAATTTTAGAAATATTTTATTTTTCACCTGTATTTTGGAAATTGATGATTTTAAGGAAAATAATATAATTAAATTCCCTTTTTTTTTGTGAGAGGAAATTAAGAAGAGATTTTAAGAATTTTCTTAAAAATATGTGAGAGTAAAAATCTTTTAAAAAATTTTAAAGAACAACGGATCGGATCGAGGAGGATTCTGGATATCTCGAGCGCAGAGCATTGATCATCATCGGCCTTTTTTTAGGGGCAAAAATCGAGCGTCAACACTTAGCCCAATATACTTCTATCCCATTCACCTTAAACCTTCTACCTCAAATCTTTGTATGTACTGTATATGTCCATATTCCTAAATAAAACAGGACCAAACTTGAACCCTATGCAGTTAAATCTGTGTTTGTCAATTATGGTGTTTATCAAAAAGGATATCGGTGTTATGATCCCACTACAAATCACCTATATACCACCATGGAATGTGATTTTTTGGAAAATGAATTTTACTACCACCAACACAGTGGTAAGGGGAAGAGTCATGATATTGTCCCACTGAGTTAATTACATAGTCCAAGCTTAATAGAAACAGTCGTACAAGAGCAAGTAGGTGGTGCCACTGAGTCTACTACTAAAGACATGTGACAACCTAATACACTAGAACCTTCCTCGTCTTTCCTGCCTGACATGCCTAAGGTTAGTAGTTCTAAAATGATCTCAAATTCTTCTACTAGTACAGGATCTAACCCTGCAGAACAAGAATAACAAGTACAAGAGACACAAAACGGATATATCCTCCCACCTGGAAGAAATCGAGGAGTTCCACCTAGAAGATATAAACCAGAATATAAAGCTCAAAGATCAAAGTATCCAGTAGAGACAATGGAGATAGGGAATCTATCAAGCAAAGGAAGGGCATTTAACACCTTATTTATTCTACAACAATTCCGAAAACGGCGGAAGAAGCCCAAATGAGGGAAGAATGGAGCCTAGCAATGAAGAACGAAATAGAAGCTTTGGAAAAGAACAAGACTTGAGAAAAATGCATTATACCTTCTTGTAAAAGACCTTTTGGATGCAAATGGGTGTTTACTATAGAGTACAAAGTAGATGGAACTATTGAAAGGCATAAGGCAAGATTGGTGGCCAAAGGCTACACACAGACATATGGAGTAGACTACTCTGAAACTTTTTCCCCAGTAGCAAAAATAGACACTATATGTGTTTTGTTTTCAGTTGCAACAAATCAAGATTGGTCATTATACCAGTTCGATGTAAAATTTGTCTTCCTATATGGTGACTTGGAAGAAGAAGTCTATATGGAGGCTCCTCCAGGTTTTTCAAAAGGATTCAGTTCTGGAGAAGGATGCAAGCTAAGGAAAGCATTATATGGGCTGAGACAATCACCCAGAGCATGGTTCGGTAGGTTTGCCGCAACTATGAAAAAGTATGGTTATTATCAAAGCAATTCTGACCAACTCTGTTCTTATAAAGGCAGAAAAATTTGGTAACATGTCTCATAATATATGTGGATGACATGATTATTACTGGAAATGACAAATAAGAGTACATGTTGTTGAGGGAAAAACTTTTCAAGGAATTTGAAATGAAAGATCTGGGAAGACTTAAATATTTCCTAGGAATCGAAGTCTTAAGGTCTAGACAGGGGATTTTTATCTCACAAAGAAAATATGTTTTAGATCTACTAGTTGAAACTACGTTTTTAGATTGTAAACCAGCAAACACTCCAATGGCATTGAATCATGGACTTCAAATCGTTGAAGGAGCAGAGCTAGCTAATCAGGAACAATATCTAAGGCTTGTAGGAAAGCTTAGATATCTTACACATATGAAACCTGATATTGCTTATGCGGTAAAGGTAGTCAGTCAGTTTATGCACAAACCACAGAAAAACCGTATGGAAGCAACACTCAGTATCTTACGATATCTGAAGAGCTCACTAGGAAGATGGGTGATATTTCAGAAAAAATGGCCATCTTGAAATTCAAGCGTTCACCGATGCAGACTAGGCTGAAAATCTAAATGATTGAAGGCCAACCTCTAGTTACTTCACTTTTGTGGGTGGTAACCTAGTTTCCTAGAAAAGTAAGAAGCAGAAGGTTGTAGCACTCTCAAGTGTTGAGGCAGAATTCCCGGAAATTATTAGAAGACTAACCAAAGTACTCTGGTTAAGGAAATTACTGGGGGAAATTGGTTTCACAACAAATACTTGTGAGCTAATCTGTGATAGTAAAGCTGCCATACGTATCTCTAAAAACCTATTCCAACATGATCGGACAAAGCATGTTGAACTTGACAGACATTTTATCAAAGAGAAACTTGAAGAAGGAATAATATGCCTACCCATTGTTCGATCAGAAGAACGGTTAGCCGATGTATTAACAAAGGCTGTATCAACTGTGAACTTTCATGTGATCCTAAGCAAGTTGGGAGTAGGAGATCCTATTATCCAACTTGAGGGGGCGTGTAAATAGGATCTTTAGAATCTCCATTCTTCCTTTTCAGTATATTCATCTAGCTTATCTGCAACAAAGAAGGAAAGAAATTAGAGGCAGAAAGAAAAAAATTAGAGGCAGATCAATCACAGTAATTATGATTGATCTGCATTCACTACTAGATATTATAAATTGTACAGTATATATATGTTGTAAACAAATTGATGAACATAAGAAATAAAACACAAAAATTCCAATCTTCTAAATCAAAACTCTTAATCTTAAACAACATATATATGAAGTAGTCATTTTTTTCTATTTCTAATTTTATGATGTTGCCTAGGTTTGTTACTCTTAGTGTGTTCAAGTATATAGGTAGCTTAGCATAAGATTCTTTTAATTTTCCTCTTATTGCATTAATCACTTTTTCTTTTGCTCTAATTTCTTTCTTGTATGACATTGAAATGTCATGCTCTCTTGCATATCGTTTATAATTTCCATTAGGTTGTATATTGTCTTTAAGTTGATATTTTTTTTTTGATCAATTTTGCTATAACTTGTGAGGAAGCTTGTTTTTGTTGCTGCTATCTTTCTTGTGTACTACAAGTGTGTCTTATTGAATGTTGTTATCTTGAACATGTTTATTTTGTTTATTGGTCTTTTTGTAATTTTTCATTTTCACTCTTCACTGATACATTGCAGTTTGTACCTGCATGTAAAGTAGTGATTAAAACAATATTACTTTTTTCATGTCTTGTTTTGAACATTCTTTTAACATCAGTTATACATATGTTGAATAGTAATATGAGTCTATATTTGTTTTTTAGTGTACTTTTTTTTGTTTGATGTTTTTCTTTTGTATTTGAAGTGCTCTCTTATTGCATGGAGATTGATGATTGATTTCATTGTTTTCTTGTCTTTAAATACACTCCCTTTGTCAAAGTTTTGTTCATTCATGTCCATAATAATTTCTTGATTAATTCTTTTTCTTTGTTCTTCATACTTATTTGTTCTACTGCATATGTCCTCGGCTATTAAAGAAGCCAAAGATGTTGCATGTTCCATAAAATTTCATTGCATTGTAATGAAATATTTTGCTACTTCCTTTCTTACTATATTTGTGCTAGATTTGACTACTCTTTTATTCATATTATCTTCAGTTTGAACTGTAGTCACATAAAATGAATGGTCCATGATGTTTGGTTGGACTTTTTGAATTTCCAAATAGAATTGCAAACTTATATTGCTGTTTACTTTTAGTATTTTGTCGCTTCCTTTGAGTTTCCATTTTATTAGGAGGTTCTGTTCAAAAATATTTTTTGGAAAGTCATAATTTTATTGATATTCAAATGCAAATTTATAAAGATACATCATAACTGAAAATAGCTAAAAATAGCCTAAGAAAAATGACCACTACTGCCACTATTTGCTTAATAAAAAAATACAAACTAACTTGCTAAAAATCAGCTAAAGACTAGAACAAACTAAAGACCAGGTCCTGATACACTTGTCAACATTCTTCTCCTATATCAGGAATTGCATACTTCTAGCTTTTTTTTGAGAAATTCAAATCTGTTAACATGAAGAGATTTTGTATATATGTCTGCGATCTAATTTTCTGTTTTGTAGTACACTAACATCACTTCACCATTCTTCTGGACTTCCCTCAAGTAATAAAACTTAATATTGAAATGCTTAGTTCTTCCATGGAACACTTGATTTTAATATATAGCTATGGCAACTTGATTATCTACAAATATCTCAGTACCATCATCTTACTTCTGCTGCAAATCCACCATAATTTTCCTAAGCCATAGTGTTTAACTAGCAGCATCTGTTGCTGTTACAAATTCCGCTTCAGTTGTTGATTGTGCCACTATTTCTTTTTTTTTTTTTGAACACCAAGAAAAACATCCTGATCCAAAAGTAAAACAATAGCCAGATGTACTTTTCATATCATCAATGGATCCTGCCCAATCACTGTCAGAATATCCATGAAGTTTGAAATTCTGCCTTTTGTTGAACTTGATGTCATAGGTTAGAGTTCCTTTGAGATATCTAACCACACGTTTAGCAGCCATAATGTGCAATTTGCTAGCACAATTTAGAAATCTGGATAAGACACTTACAGGATACAAGATGTCAGGCCTTGTTGCTGTAAGATACATTAAGCATCCAATTAGACTTCTATACACTCCTTCATCAACTCGTTCAGTTCCATCGTCTTTCTACAACTTCTCCTTTTGATTCATTGGAGTGCTCACACTCTTGCATTCGTTCATTATTAATCTTTTCAGAATTTCCTTCAAGTACTTCTTTTAGCATATAAAAACTTCATTCTAAGCTTGCTTGATCTCCATTCCAAGAAAATAATTTATTTCACCAAGGTCTGTTATGTCAAAGACCTTCATCATCTCCTCCTTGAATTCTGCAATCTTTATAACATTATTTCCTTTAACAAGCAAGTCATCTACATAGAGAGATATAATCACAATGTTGGAGCCAGCTTTCTTGATATATGAAGTTGATTCACTTAAGCTTTTTTCAAAGCCTAACTTTAGCAAATGATCATCTATCTTACTATACCAAGCTCTTGGAGCTTGTTTTAGCCCATAAAGAGCTTTCTTTAACAAGCAAACCTTCTCTTCATGTCCTGGCACACTGAAACCGTCTGGCTGCTCAACAAAATTTTTTTGTTATAATGAACCATTCAAGAAAGCTGATTTTACATCCAGCTGAAAAATCTTCCAACTTTGTTGTGCTGCCAAAGCCAACAACATGCTGATTGTGTCCAACCTTGCTACTGGAGCAAAGGTTTCAGAGAAATCCACTCCCCAAACTTGTGCGTAACCTTTCACCACTAATCTTGCTTTGTGTTTTTCCACTGAGCCATCAGGATTAAACTTTGTCCTATAAACCTATTTTACACCAATTACTTTTTTATCTTGAGACCTTTCTACTAGCTCCCACGTCTAGTTCTTTTCAATCATGGCAAGCTCATCCTTCATTGCCTCTATCCATTTTTGATTTGTCTTTGCTTCCTCATGCCCTGCTGGTTCAAAAACAGCAACATTGCATCTTTCATAAATATTTGAAAGTTTCCTTATTCCTCTAATAGGTTGATCATCTACTGAATCATCAAGAACATGAGACATAATCTGATTTTTGATTTGAGATTTCTCATTCTAGTCCCACTGTTCATGTTCAAGAAAATGAACATCTCTAATGGTTATAATCTTCCATGTCTGAGGTTGAAAAATTTTGTAGGCCTTGGATACTGAACTATAACCAACAAAGATTCCTTGATCAGCCTTCTCATCAAGTTTGTCTCTCTTTACCTGTGGAACATGTGAAAAACATAGACAACCAAAAATTTTAAGATTGTTTAAATTAGGTTCGACACCATGCCAAGCTTCAAATCAAGTCTTTTTTCCCACTGCTCTTGTAGGAAGCCAATTCAGCACAAAACAGCAGTATTTGCTGCTTCTGCCCAAAACTTCTTCAATAAATTTTTCTTATGTAACAAGCACCTAGTCGTCTCCATAATGGTTTTGTTCTTCCTCTCGCTAACCCCATTTTGCTGTGGAAAATAAGGGGCAGTGAGTTGATGCTCTATTCCAGCCTCTTCACAAAATAAATTGAATCTTTCTGATGTATATTCAGTGCCATTAGCTGATCTAATGACCTGAATCCTATAGCTGCTTTGATTTTCAATCCAATTTTTGAACTTCATGAAAATTCCAGCAACTTCTGATTTACACTTCATAAAATAAATCCAGCACATTCTTGTCAGATCATCAATGAAAATTATGTAGTACCTGCTACCATTTAACAAAAGAATTGACTGCGGATGACATAAATCAGTATGGATCAGCTGCAATTTCTTTGTAGCTCCCCATGTAGAGGTTCTGAATGGAAGTTTGATTTGCTTCCCAAGCATACACGCCTTGTAGCTTGTGAGATGATCCTTCAGGTTTGGTAGACCTCTTACAATATCATTTCTTTACATAAACAACAAAGCTTGATGATGAAAATGCCCATCCGTTTGTACCAAATGTAGGAAGTAGTAAATAGGCATTAAAATGTCACTTGCTCCTCCTCTAAAGGATTCAGAGAAAAACTTCTTTGTTGTATCTTAATTCTAAATAATTCTTGACCAGTTGGATGAGAGATCAGGCACATTCTATCTTAACAAAAGTTTGAATTATTTCTCTAATAATTGACCAACACTCAGGAAATTCTAATTAATTTCTAGAACATATAAGACGTTAGAGATAATTTTTATACCTGTAGGGCTTTCAATGGCTACCATCCCTATTTCTTCTACTATGATATAATTTTCATTTCCAATTCTGACCCTTGAACTTGCTGATTTATCAAGCTCCTTGAACAGCTCATCATCATTGGTCATATGGTTTGTGCAACCACTATCAACAAGCTAGGTTTTGCTAGATGTTTTTGATGCAAAACATGAAGCAACAAAGATTTGTTCTGGCTCTTGTTGAGTTGCAACTTGAGCCTCACCCTGTTGTGGTGTCTCATTCTCTTTGCAAATTATCTCTGCATGCCCAAGTTTCTTGCATCTCCGACATTTCATGTCAGGTTTTCTCCAACATTTGTAATGAGGATGATTTCCTTTGCCACAATGTTAACAAGGAGGATATTTTCCTCATTTGTTACTAGTGTTCAAACTGGTTTCAGTTGTGGTATTTCCTGTGCTGCCTGCTGCTCCTTTCTTTCTTTTCCACTTCTTGTTTTTGTCTCCAGAATTTTGCTACCATTTGGCTTGCAAGGCTCCTTCCGTAGTTCCTTCTTGCCTCATCAATCTTCTTTGTTCCTATGCTTGTAGTGCACTTACTAATTCTGCCAAACTGATCTTTGATAGATCTTTAGTATTTTCCAAAGAAGCAATGGTTGCTTCATATCTTTCAAGCAATGATACAAGTATTTTTTGAACTATTCTATTGTCATTAAGTTCAGCACCAAGTATCCTTACCTTATTTGAAATGCTAGATAGCCTTTCTACATATACCTTAACGATTTTTGAATTCTTCATATGCTGCATTTCAAATTCCCTGACCAGATTCAGCACCTTCATTCCTTTGATTCTTTCATCTCATTGATACTCCTTCTTGAGAAAATCCCAAATAGCTTTAGCTGAACCAAGTGACATGATTCTACTAAAGATAGTAGAAGAAACTGCAGCAAATAAGTAAGCTTTTGCTTTGGATTTTCTAGTCTTTCTCCTTGTGTGTGTTGATCTGAGCCACGGTTGGATTTCCTGGTAGAGGAGTTACCTCATAATCTTCCTCTATAGCTTCCCACAAGTCACATATATCCAAATATGCTTCCATCCTCACTGCCCACACTTGGTAGTCTTCTCCATCAAACACAGGTGGAGCCATTGCTGAAAAAGAACTCTCACCTTCCATTATTTTGATGGTATTTTGTAGAAGTAGGATTTGTTGGTGTTTTGGGTAATCACTTAGAAAAAAAACTCACAAGTTCCATAAGTAAAGAAAGCTATGATACCACTGTTCACAATTATTTTCTGGAAAGTCATAATTTTATGGATATTCAAATGCAAATTTATAGAGATACATCATAACTGAAAATAGCTAAAAAATAGCCTGAGAAACATGACCACTACTGCCACTATTTGCTTAACAAAAAGATACAAACTAACTTGCTAAAAATCAACTGAAGACTAGAACAAACTAAAGACTAGGTCTTGATACACTTGTAAACAGGTTCCATTCATTGTGTTTGATTTTTAGTTCTGTAAATACAATGGATTCCATTGTTGCATAAGTAGAGTCTAATGGTACTAGGACCCCTCGTATCTCATAATCTTTATATTCTCCATTGTCTCAATATCCACTATGGTAAATTAGTGATTTGATGTTTTGTGAACCTGCATTTATGAATTTAAATGAATAACAATATTATTTTTTTTTTTTTGCAGTTCAAGCATTTTATCAAATATGTATCTGTATTTGATGTTTATATGATGTTATCGTATTCATAAACAATTAAAAATCTTAGATTAATATGTTATTTTATAATGTAGGTTTACCTATTTACGGATGGCATTTTGTTACTGTTTTTGGTGTTGATTTACTGTAGAATTGTTGTTGATTTGTTGTTTTTAGACTGTTGTTTATGCTTCTGGTCTGTGTTGTTCATGTTGCTATTGTACCGTAGAATTGGTGCTGTTTTTTATATTTTTCTTTTTTTTTTTATTATTGAGCTAAAATGTGAGCTTGGAGTACTGCCAACGGAAGTGCTGGATAGTAATTCAAAGCATCAGAATAGATATCTAAACCAAACAAATTTGATGTTTGGGGTAATATGTCTATTTTAAGATGTTCTTTATCTTTCCATATTTGTTTTATTTAAAGTTTCATTAGTCAATTTCTGAATAAGATGCATCATCCAACATGTTCAATTAATCATGCTTCCTTCAAAACGTCTAATAATTCTCATTCATATTTGATACAAAATTTTTTTATTTTCATTCATTTAATTATCCACATAAAATTCATAAGTACAATCTGTACTTAAAAAAATTAGTAAGTCATAATACAAGATTGTAATATAATTGAAAGGCGAAATCTTATTTTTCCCCTGCATTTTCATAAATTGATTTGTCGATCTATTTTACATAATAGTTTATTTTGTTCCTATGTTTTAACAATTATACTATTTTATCTTTCTAATTAAATAAATAAAAATAAGGTAAAATTGGGAAAAATAAAATAATAAACTTAAAATAAATGAGTTGTAAACAGCTCTATGACACTGAAATTGATGATAAACTGATTGTAAACCCGCCTATAAGCTGACTTTTAAAGTCTTAATAAATAGAAAAACGATTTTTTAAAAAAAAAAAGGAAGAAAGTACAAGATTTTTTTAGTTTACTGACCAACGGGATTAACTCTGCGTATACACCTGATTTGAATTTAGGATTAGATCACAATCCAGTTTCAAATTATCATTAAGTGATTTAATTATATGTTATTAATTATTAGGTAATGGGGAGACGAAAATAATTGAAGAATTGGTTAGAATACGACATCTGTAAGCCAAATAATTGACCAAATTTGAACTGAATTTTGAATATGCGAGTCTAAAAACCCAAAAAAAAAAAAAAATCAAACCTTAACTAAAAGAGAGGCAGATTTGCTGTATTTTTGGAGGGAGACTGGTATCTAGATAACAGTGGGCGGGTACCCATAAAGTTTCCTACTATCCGCCCCGCCCTGCATTTGTGTTTTTACTATCTTTTTCGCCTGGACCTGCAAAAAGTATACAACTTCCAATATCCGCCCAGCTCCATTCTGACCTGCAACGGGTACTGAGTACCTGCGTGTTTTTAGATTAATTTTATTTATAATTTTTTAATATAATTTAATTAATAAAAATAATTAAATATATTACTAACCCACATTAAAATAAAGAAACATATTAGCAAGGAATATGCATTGTTGTCGAAGTAAAAGATTATGATAAAAATAAAATGAAAATACAGTTTCTTAATATTCATTTTCTTGAATGGCCGACTATTTACCAATTCCAATATTTATTTCACTTTCTTTTCATAAAATTTTCTTAAATCATTAAGATTTCAAGTTGAATTGGAATAGCCTTTGTACAATTACCATAAAAACAAAAATTTGAATCTCATAACTGCATATATATTTATAATTTTAATAAATACAACAGGTTTTTGTGGGCCATGGGTGGCCACGTTTAGGTACCCGCCATCCCACCGCGCAATGGGTACTGAGGAACAATTACCTACTCTGCCTTATTATCCATTTTTCACTATTCATACGAGTAAAACAGAGCGAGTCAGTGCATACGAGTAAAACAGAGCGAGTCAGTGCGGATATTCAGAAAAACTCACTCGTTACCATCCCTATTAGTATTTTTCTGTCTTAGATTATATCAAGTTGTGTCTTGAATTGAAAGAGAAGTGAGATCTATATAGTGGTTAGGCAGGGACCTGGATAGGAAGAAAACTAAGAAAACTACATTTGAATCTTGGTATGTCCATGAATCAGATTTCTTGTCTCAAAAGAGAAGCTATAACTATTCCAAAATTGGAGTTGTTTAGAAAATTTTAGAAAGGCGAAAACCGAAAGATTGGTAAAACTGGTAGGCGGTAGGATTTGGCGCAGGTGGCGTTGGAGGGCGGCCATTAGAGGAGTGCAAATCAGTTAACCGAACTGAAACCGAACCGAACCCGTCGGTTTTCGGTTAACCGAATGTAGTAAATTAGAAACTGAAACCAATTTTTTTTGGTTAACCAAAAACTGAAAACCGAAATTTTCGGTTAACCGAAATATTTGAAACTTGTTTTAAACTTGTTTTTCAACCAATTTTAAACCGAAATCATATAATTTCGGTTTTTCGGTTAACCGAAATTTTCTGAAGTAGTAACCGAAAACCGAACTGATTTTTTCAGTTAACCGAACCGAAAAATAAAAATCTTTCAAAATTTCGGTTCGAGTTCGATTCTAACCGAACTCTGCTCACCCCTAGTCGCCATACGGACTCGCAAGGGACAATATGCTTGCCGACAACCAGCGACCAGATTCCTGCTATTAATCGCTGTGGATGGTGGTGTACGACAACATATGATAGTCACGTACGATGGTGGTTGTCTGTGCTTGAAACCCATATGAGTGGGTGTGCCGTCAATGTGTGGCTCACAAGCGCCAGCCACCGCACCTGTGCATAAGCTTCACGCTTTAACATGTGGTAGTTGCTGGTTAGCTTCTACCTGCTGATGTGGTATGCTAACTTGGCAGTTTGTGTTTGATTGGTTCAATTATCGTTGGTTTGGTTCAATAGGTCATGTTTGAGCTAATTTTGATTTCTAATTTTTGTTTTGAGCTCGATTCTCAAACTTTTTGATTTGGAAAAATTCTCGATTCAAAAAAAAGTGCAATTGAGTCTGGAAATTGACGTACGAGACTAAGAAACCATGATGTCAAACTGGTAAAAAGGCTATACAATATTCGGTTCAAGCCCTTAGACTTAATAAAATGCTTGAACGGAGTTGGATTTAATCTGAGACTTTGGTGGGTTTCGCCATGGGCATGAGCCAATATATTGAACTTTTAATATAACAAATTTCGATATTCATAGTTACTCGGTGCATCCGTTCCGCTGACATTCCTGGCGTCATTGATATTGGATAGGAAATGTGGAATCCAAAACATTCCCGAATGGATAGGCAAAATCCAGTTCCATCTAACTTTACCTATTTATAGCCATTCTAAAATATAGAACCTCATTTAACTTGATGTTTGTTAATTTTTAAAAATTATTTAGACAATTTTGTTTTAAAAGATAGAAGTACTCAATTTTTGCCCAAATTTCAAAAGAAAAGTTTTTAAAAAAAATGCATTTATTTTATTTTTAATTTTTAACTTCTCATTATTTTGTAAAAATTGTGAGAAAAGGAAAAATTAAAAGAAGAAAAGATGAAGAAATAAAAGAGAAAAAAAGGAAAAAATGTGTAAAAAAAGAAGAGAAAAAGAGAAATTTGAGAGAAAATTGAAGAAAATATGAAATTGAGGAGAGAGAGAGCTTCCTGGGGACTCTTCGAAAAAAAAAATCAGAGAGAGATCAATTCCGGAAAGAAGAAACTAGTAAGCTTTTGATTTCAATTTTAGGGTTTCTAATTTCTGTTAATTAGGGAAATTTCAAATTAGGGTTTCCGTTTGTCTTGTAAATGGGGATTTCCTAAAAAATTGGGTTTTAGAAATTAGGAGTTTGGGCAGTGGTGTGGTTCTTCAATCTTTTGTATCAGTTTGCTGGAATCTGTTGAACAATGGAGCTGTTGTTGTAAAGAAACAAAAATATTTTTGTGGAATCAAATTGAAAAGCATTTGAGGTATTTCTAAATTTCTTCTCCAGTTTTAATTTCCTGGTTATAATATGTTGATGAATAATATGGGAACCCGATTGAATAATTTGTTTCTGTGCTCCTGTGTTTCTGTTTCTGTTTATGAATTGTGTTTATGTTTCTGTGTTTCATGGCCTCTAATTCAGTTGTTACCAATGTTGGTGTTAGAATTGGAAACATCATTTCTATCAATCTTTTGTTGCAATCTTTCTTTAGTTTTTGGTTTGTTGTCTTGTTTAAACCAACCTTTTGTTACGGCTGTGGTGATTAACAAATCTACTTGTTGTGTTTCAGTTTCTGTCAAATGATATATGTTGTTTTCTGCCTATTTAATCATTCATTCCCAAATCTATAGATCCTGGAAAAGGTCAACTAGTACTTTGTTATTTGCATTTTACATGTCTTCTTTTTTAGATCAGTTTCTGTTCCTTTGTCCATAGACTTAGTGTTTCAGTTTCTGCCAATTTGCATTCCCTTTGGTTGTTGGTGTATCCTGGGTTGTTACCTGTTGATATGGCTTTAATACATGTGTCAAAATCTGTCCTTGTACTAAACATAAGCAATCTTGGTGTTTATATATTAAGATGAGTTTTGTGTTTCCTTAGTTTATCTATCTTCTACCTGTTGATGTTAGTTCAGTTTGGGAGTTGGTCTCTGTGTAAGGATTAAAATGCCATTCAAGATTGAACTGTCAGAACTTAAAATGGTGCTCAGTTTTCTGGTGCAAAATTAGTAGCTAAGCTGTGATATCTTGCATTTCATTTTTCCTCAGCCTTATAATTATAATTCCCTAAATGAAATAGATTATAAACATATTCACTTATCCATTTGGTCAGTTGATACTCCGTGTTGAGGTTCGTTCAATGTTTGTTATGCATGTTTCTTGCATGCTAGGTATCAAACATGTTTCATGTTCATTCTGCATATGTTGAATTGGGGAATAAACCTGCCAGTGGCCACATTTTGGTCTAAACCTTAGCTAAATCAGTTTATGATCATGGTTAAAGATGCAGTCCCTTTTGTATGTCAATGTTTAAGTCAAATTCATCAATATCGTTAATTTCTGCCCCCCCTGTACATCAAAATGTTATACAATCACATGATTCCAGTGTATGATGCTTTGACATTATTGTATCTTAAGCTGTGTCGAATTCAAGTCAGTTGAAATTCAATTCGAAGGATTAATGTGAGCTAATGAAATAGTCCAGAATGCATAAATGTTGTCTGCCTTCGTTAATTGCTGGGATTCTATTTTCAATGCATGAACAAGTTGTAAAACTTGTGTTGAATTTGTTCTGCTGGTTCTGTCTTTATGCTATATGAATATCCAAATTGCATGTTTGAAGGTTTATATGTCTGTGAGTTGTTGCAACGGGGCAAGGGATTGTTAAATGGACTAATTAGTGAAGTCCTAATATGAAAGGGGCTGTTTTGCAATTTGTTTGAAATTATGGAATGCTTATTAAATGATTAGCAGCTTAGAGTTAATTTTCATGGTTGGTTATAAAAAGAATCAATTCTGGAATTAAAATTATTCTAAGGACCATTTTGTAAATTTCCAAAATATAGGGACCATATTGTAATTATGCATGATGTCTGTCTTTTTTTTATTTTTGGACTGTTCTGATTATTGTTGAATGTTTTGAGGTTGTTTTGTAATTTTCATAAATTTAGGGGTCTTTTCGTAATTTTCCAAAAATTCAAGGACTTTTTAGTAATTTTTCATAAATGTTTAATATATTTATTTTATATGTTTTTGGGGTATTTTGGAGTTCTAAATAAATAATTTGGGGATCAAAGGGTAGATTGTAATTTATTTAGGATTAAATTGTAATTATTTTCTCCAAATCGGAGAAAAAATAATTTAGATTTAAGGGGTGTTTATATTTCCGCACTTTAATTTCCGCTATTTATCGCTTTCAATAATTGAATTTGATTTTCGCAAATGACCGAAAACGCCATTTAGGAACATCGCTAGTTTAATCATAGCAACGACATTTTTATTTAAACTTAAATTTTGAAAAGAAAAACAAACCAGAGGCCAGTTTTACCGGGCGGTGGTTTAAGTAAAACTTAAACCGCCGTACCTTACCCCCTTACCCGATCTCTGAAAATTTTGACCAATGCCTTTAAAATAAAAACGGAGTCATTTTTCTAAAATTAAAATTTGGTGTTCCGAAATCGGGTGGCGACTTCTAAAACATCTTTTAAGACCGACTAGTTTCGGCATTGCAAACCTAAAAATGTTTTGTCACTTAAAATATTTTTGGTAAAAATCCCCCTCGTTGGCGGTAAAATCGGACCATCAACAAGTACAATAATAAACAAATGAAAATAATTATTAGGCATTCTAATCTTATCATAATGTGTGTTTTTTATTTTTTGAAATTAGTAGTATTCTCTTACAAAATAAAACTTGTAAATAGGGTGAGAATGGTCGAATCCTAGATACTAGCTTGCTGTAATTGACCAGAATTGAAATTAAAAACAAATAAAATAAATGAGAATTAAAAATTAAAAAGAAATTGATTAATCGAAAAATTAAAACAAGCAACAGAATTTAATAATAAACTGAAACGATGAGAAACGAATTCAAAATAAAGGCATACTGCGACTCGATGTTTGATTCGAATGATCATTGATTCAAGATTGGTTTCTTAATTTATATTACAGATAAGTTATAGTTAGGAAGAACGTCGATCCAACCAATTCTACCATAATAATAGATTGCTAAGATACGATCTAATAACAACTCCTAATTAACTAGCAATCCTAAGTACGACGAATGATTTAACCGTTAATTGCCTTAAAAAAATCTAGTAGAATCCTACTCAGACTAACAGTAACTACAAGCATCATTTAAATTTGATTATATTCTTCCTTAATATAACCCAAAAAGTTCTACCCAATCAGATTATATAATTACTACTGTATCGATCTAATCAAACAATTACGGATTTGATTCTATCGAATAGCTATGGAAATTGCTATCAAATAAAACAACAGGTCCTGTGAATTTCGCTAGGGGATATATTTTTCTAATAAATCAAAAAAAAATATAAATGCAAATTCAATTAAGTTCAATAATCTCACAATTGAAATCAAACTTTTACCTTGGTTCTAACCATAACTGAACAAAAAGAATTAGCCACGCATGGTTACAACAGAAAACATGATAAAAAAGATGAAAATCTTGCGAAAATCAGGTGTTCAATAATGCAAATCCCGTCACCCTAATTCTGATGGCAAAAAGTGTCTATAGAAATATCTAAAATTGGCTTAAATACATCCTAAAAGGTGGAGTCAACTAATATAATAAAAGGACCCACTAAAATTGATGATAAATCGGTCTTTCAGGCTTTAAAACAAGCAAAAATAATCTTCGAGACGTTGCGGGCCAACCAGTTACTTAAAACAGATTGCTTCTCTCGTTTCTTGCTTAGTCTCGCCCAAAACTAAAGATCAGACTGCCTTGTTCCTTGCATTTCGAAAAATTCAGCTGCTTTAATCTTTCTTCAAAACACTTTAATTATGCTCATTTCGCTCCATTCACGCCAAATCCAACTTCTCCTAGCACAAAAATAATAAATCAAATAAAACTATACTTTAAAGCACAAATAACGCAAAATCAATACAAATATAACAATAAAAACAAGTTGGATTTGCATGTATCATATCTGATTCAAACCTTGATCTATTACTCGAGTTGTAAATGCATATAAGCCACCATTGGTAGCCAACCTTCTTAGGGTCCTACTCTAGAGGAAGGTCACCCATCTTCGTTAGACACGAGCAGAGGATTAGCCACACTCCTATCTACCTTAGTGGCATTCAACTCTCAGACGGCCGACATTGGTACTTAGAATCCATGGACCTCGATAATTTCAGGATATTTGGGTCCCATCTTATTGGGTGCGAGAATTTCAGGATTCCATCGCCTCAACTCCATTATATAAGAGAACCTCTAGCGTCATTTCAGGAAATTAAATCACATACTAAGCTTTCAATGCACTTGTCAACAGACTAAACATTAGTGTGCTATCGTAATGTGTTATTGAAGATCTCTACCATTTCTCAAAACAATCACATTGACAAATAGGTTAAAACTTTTTCTCCCATAAGTTATTAATGGCTTGATTTATGGGCAATTTCATTCATCTGGTTTAAAGTAGGTATTTTTTTATATCGATTCTGACAATAGACCATGATTCCAATCATGACTCGTTATTCTAAAAATAAAACTTTTATTGAAACAAGACTAAGCATTTTGAGATGTTTTGGATAAAATGGAAGTATGAGTTACATGTTTATTCATGCAAATTTTGCATTCATAAGTAGGCAACTTTTGGAAACCATTCGATTCGAGTTTAGAGAAGGAAGTACAGAGCAATCACTAAAATAAATTTCCTTCAAAATTCCACCAAGCAGTATGTAAGAGTCCAGCACTAATTTTTTGAAAAAGAAAACTAGAGAGTGGAATCATTAAAAATATCAACAAGCTCATCATATTCATGCTTTCTTGCAAGCTATTTGATAACACCAACTAATCAAACGGAGCTCATTGATTTGATTCAAATTTTGTTTTTTAATATCTCAAGACTGAAGTTGATTGGTCCAACCAATGAGGTAAAAATTAATTTCTACTCTATTTGGTTGGTTAGTGATAATAAGAAAAGGTTAAATTTTGTTGCAAAATGAAATTTGATTCAATTGGACTTTATCATAGAAAAAAAAAAAAAAAACCACTGTAAATTTGATCATTTTGTTGTAAGTTCATGCGGTAGAAGGGTTGTAATGTGCGGGAGTTTAGCTCGATTAAAGTTTCTTTAAAAACTAAACGGATCTAATAATTAAATGAGTTAAACTCAATCACAAACTTATTATTTGGCTCGTTTAATTTCATTTTTATTTAAAACATATATTAAATAAATGTTTTTGTTAGAAATTTAATATTTGTTGTATTATAATGAATAATTAATACTTAAATAAGACTAAACTCGTTTAAAGGTTGTTTGATAAACTCATAAAGTAAATGGTCAAGTTGAGCTTATTAGCCATTTGCAACCCTAGTCAGGAGTTCATTGGTCAGCTTTACCAAGCACCGGAGTCCTATTTCATAAACAAAACTATTAAGAACATCTTAAAATGATGCGAATCAAATTTATCAAAATTTTTCTTTTGAACCAAAATAAGATTATGAAGTGAAGGTCAAGTTCATTTTACAATGCTACTGGAGGTGGCAATGAATGCAATTTTATGAAAATTCAAGTCCACTAATATTCCAAATAACAGATTAACACATATGATCAATTCATCATTGATCTCATTTATAATAATAAACTAAAACTAATAATAATAATAATAACTCGTATTATTATTACGGTATCCTCTAAAATAACAACCACACACACCCATTATCTATAGTATAATTCTAATATTTAAGGGCACTTGGGCTTGCCCTTAGAGTTCTTTTTGTCTCTGTAGCAAGGGCATTGATGCTTGTTCCCGTAAGTTCCAGAAGGCACGCATTTGCACTCTGCACAACATATATTACAGTACTTCATGCATCTATCTTGCACACTTGCTTTAGCACATCTATCTTTGCATTTCTTTCCACAGAAAACTGCATAAAAACAATAGTCAAACAATTTTATTATCTTCCAATCTAAAAATAAATTATAATGAATAAATTGTTTTCGAATGGATCATAATCAATACAATAAGATGAATTAAAATTTTGTAATAATTTTTTGATATAAATTTTATATCTAAAAAATGAGTATAAAAAATTATCATTGTAGCTTAGTTTTAATATTTTTATACAATTTAAACCTTATAATAACAGTACATAGAGAAGGAAAAAATGGTATACTTGAAAATGCAAAAAACAAACAAGTAATTAAAAAAGAAGCAAGCAAAAGAAGTTACCAGGCACAGCCATAGCAGGTTCCAATAAGGAAGAACTCAAAAGGAGTGAGCAAAGAAGGAAAGTAGCAAAGAACAACCTCATCTTCACTTGCTTGACAATGCTATTTGATTGTGAAGTAGTAGTGAGGTGAAGTGCCATTTTTCATATGTATATAAAGAAACAAAGGTCCCTACATACAGCTCTTCAAAAATCATTAAAAAAAATTAATATGTTTCATATAATTATTATTCCGTGTTTTGTCACTATCATATATCCATCACCATATAGTGTTTATTTATTTATTTTTTTTTTTCAAAATAATGTTTTACATATATATATAACGTTAAACCTGAATTTCACTTTACTAGAAGAAATACATTAGAATTGCATGTGAGAAAAATAACGAATGTGCACGTACACTAGGTCGGCAGGCATTCATGTGTGGTAAATAGAAGAGATAGAGATATAAATTGTAGCGGCAGTACATGAAAGTGAGTGAAGGTAAAGTGTGGTCCTCTGCCTCTGACCACGCGGTTTCTGCAGAGTATGAGCTGTGAAGGAAGGGTGCAAAGTACCTTCTTCATCTTTCCATTGTCGTTTTCTTCCTGCAGATCCACAATTATGCATAATCTCAATTAAAGGGACTCATATTAGTAATTGGGATTCATCTCAACACTTGAACTCATTGAGATTATTACTCATACTATTTTACGAGTCAATAGGACCTCAACTGTGTTTACTTTGACTCGCGAGTTTTACAACTAGAGTCATACCATATCCTGGACCTTTAAATTGAATGAAATTCTGTTCCTAGTGTAAACCTTTACCTTTGATGTGGTTTGGTTAGAGGATATATCTCAACTGGATACTCCAAAACCAACGTCGGTTTCTGACGATTTTAAAAACCTGAATAACTAAACTACGCCTGGATCATAAGAAAATATCTAACACCAGCATTCAAGTGAAGCTGACAAACTGCAATGTGAATTTAGAAGTGAAAGTGGCGAATTCATTTGCTTTTCAGTAGCAAAAAAATCTGAAAGAAATGTGATAGACTCTTTCTACTAAAAAATTTAATGGAATATTACAGTATTGGGAGAACAAATTCAATAACATTGCAAATAAAATCTTTCATTTGTGAACCCTCCGAAGAGGGTCAGTCTCAACCTAATTTTAACAGACTCGCTGTATTTTCTCAAATATAAAGAAATCAAATTAAAATGAACCAAATTTTCATGTTATGTAACAAGGGAAGCTAGAGACTAACAATGATTCCCCAACCCTAAACACAATGGGGTGTAAATGTAAAAAGAATGAAAATAGATTTTGTTTTCCCTTTAAAATTTGAAAGATATATAACTACTGACACAGAAAGAACCAAATATGCTAACTTTTATTGCGAACCTACTGCTGAACCTGGAGCACGGGAAAAAGCAATAACATCTTGTATGCTAGGAGAGTTTGTCAATAGCATCACCAGCCTGTCGATTCCAAGTCCCTAAGGAAACAAAAAGGAATTCAGTTCATCTAAAGAGCACAGCACATGTATAAGAGAACATTAGAAATTTTAGCTTATCACTCTAAAATGCACAAATGCAAGGAGGAAAATTACTGTCATGATTACCATTCCTGAAGCAGGGGGCATTCCGTATTCCAAAGCCATTAAGAAGTCATCATCAAGTGTTACTTCATATGAATCATCATCATCTGTGTCCTGTTTCTTCTCTTCAGAATGGCCTGCTTTTGAAATTGCTGATGCTCTCTTCTGATTATGCTGTCTCACTTGCTCTTCCAACCATTCTCTCTGCAAACATTTAGCATTGAATAACCTTTTCAACTCCAATAACATGTTCATGATGCCCCAAAACAGCAAAAAGAGTGCTGCAAACCGAGCCTATAGGGACAATTGCAAACAATTATGGCATAAAAGGACAGCTCAATTGACAAGTCTCAGTGATCGTAGAAGTCCATTTAGGCCATTATTAATTTATTGCATCCACATCATATCAATAGTTACTTTCAAATAAGAGAACTGAGATATTAAGAACTGAGAAATTAAGATGAGATCTAAGCAAGAGAGAATCATGCATTCGGCATGAATAATAATACATGCTCAGCTCAAGTTTGGAAGCTGCAATCTAGAATAGGCATATGAGATAGCATCAAGAGAAGCAAAATCACAATGAATTCAGCACCCATATGCCCTTGTATCTCAGAAACATAAAAAACACTCCAATAAATGTGCGGTATCCTTCTAATCCTATTTGTATGGGGAAGAGGATGGAAGGGAAGTGTAATTTGCAAAATAAACATACATAAACTCTGTACACACTTACCTGATCCATGGGATCAGTCAATTCAGAAAATGCATTAGCAAGTTCATGACCACATATGAAAAGTTCAAATCTCTCATTCAAGCCTGCATGGCTGTTGTGAAGGTAAAAAAAAAAAAATTTAAATGAAAAGAAAGCTCTAACACATTCAAAGACTATATATTTGAAACTCTAGTTACACCTTAACATATAACTTGAGAAAGATTTTGGTTAAGTAGGTAGGACTTTATTTATAGCATACACAACAATAACAAGGCTAAAATCCACATACTGTTCTCATTTACAGAGGAGAGTTGTAACTGTATAATCTCCAGTCTTAACAAACCATCAATCACAAATATGATTATGGACATATAATAAATATCTTAAATGGTATAGCTATTGGCACAGCATTTGTACCTGATAGTCAATTGTAAGATTCCCATGAACAGCAAGAGCACAGTGAGTAACTATTTCTTCTGCCATGTTCATCATGCTTCGGTAGTATGAAAATGCTTCATACATCTAAGACCAGACTAATAACAACGTTGGTCAGACTGCCTTAACATAAAATGAAAGTCAAATGTTTAATATGTAATATCTCATAATACACAATTGCCCGTAGGCATGACAGCTCTAAAAGATTACCTCTATAGTGGTAAACTCAGGAATATGACGAGTTGAAATACCCTCATTTCTGAATATTCTACCAATTTCATCTACTTTCTCAAATCCACCAACCTATTGTATCATAGAAAAGATTTCATAATTAAGTATAAACCAATGTTAATGCCAAAGAAAAATCTACTGTGAAATGGATATATATGGCAAAAGACATCCTTTTTTGTGTGTATTCAAATGACTGGAAATCAAATATCAAATAAAGTAATAGTAGTTAAAGCTCCACATATCCAAAAATCCAACTCAAGAAATACAGGGAAGATAGATAACTCACTTAAAGCACTAAAATACAACAGATCTCCTTGCAAGGCTGCAATTACCAGAAACAATTCTTTCATGAACATAATTGAAAAGAGGAAAAGAAAAGGTTAACAATGAAGCAATTTCAAAGCTTGAAAAAGAGAAGTAAGAATAAAACCTCTCACCAACATTCTTTTTAAGTGAAGCTCGGTTGCAATTCTTAGATAAGATCCCTTCCAAGTGAATTATGATATGTTACAAACGGTCTAGCTTCTGCTCCCTGGGAGATGAAATCAATTAAAAACAACTACGTACAGACCATCTTACAGCTAGGACTGTTCAAAATCGGGTTCTACCCAATGAACCCGATTTGAACCTTTGACTTTTCTAGCAATTTAAGTATATATATATTTTTTAAATTGTTCTCTTTTGTCAAGTTGGTGGGTTTGTTGAGGAATTTGAGTTTACTTCTTAGGCTGTACATGTGCGGTAAGGTCGGGTTGATAGGATGACCTGCCTTTGTACAGGCCTATTTACAGCACTGCCAGATGCATATTAGACCATAAACAATGTAAATAAAAGAAATCAAGACATTTAAATGATATATCTCAAGATGAATTTAGAAAATTGGAGAAAAATAACTAACAACGTATATGAATAAGAAAAGGTCACACAGAAACCTTTTGGCACTAAATAACATTCAGCAACATGAATTAAACCTTAATTGGGATTTGGGGGTCAGCTATATAATGAATCTTTTGTTTCCATTATGCCCCTTGATAGCCGATGCAAATAGCAATAATGTAGAAAAATAAGAATGATACATTGATTTTCTGTAAATGGCAAGTAAAAATTAACCAACACGTAGTAGATTACTTTTATGTAGTGATTATAAAACACTCCTCCAAAATCACTAACAGCAAAAATTGTCTACGCAATGAAGGCCAATGTATTGGAAATGATATGTTCACATTAAGTAGGCTGATGTGAAACATCTTTGAAGATTCAGACAAGAGTGTGGTAGCAACAAATCATACGATAGTATAACATTTTTTATTCTCTTTGTTAGTTACTAAGTAACAATTGGCTTTTTAACATAGAAGTATTATCTTCACAAGGAGACTCTTCACTCCCACACATATATATTTCATACATTTTCACAATGCTCAGTGCAACATAAAACATAATGAATAAGATCCAAAATTTCACAACAAAAAGGTTATTAAAAAACTATGATAATTATCCTTCCCTAAACATGTCAAAGCAAAGACCTACATTCAGTTATCTATCAAGTCCAGTGGTTGCTGGCTCAAGCCTCAAGCAGGCTCTGAAAACAGAAGAATCCTCCAAACAACCTCATTGTTGGGATTTTAAAAGAACAAAGAAACAAAAAGATTAAAAGATGAAAATTTTTTAATTGTGAACAAATTTAGGGATCTTTATAGGATCAAAAGAAGAATATTGCAGAGAACTTCATATCTAATTCACTTAAAACAGCCATATTTATAGTACCAAGGATTAACAAAAATCCCATGCTACTAGTAATTAAAAATAAAAAATCCTAACAAATTATGAATCATTAAATCTTATTAGCTAACTTATCCTCATAAAAAATATATATATATATATATATATACTACTAGATTAACTAAATGCAAAATTAAAATCTTGATCTTGATGGAATGTTTCCAACACTCATGTTTCCAATTCCAAATTCCAAAAAATTAATTTGTATACGATTTTCAATACCTATCTTCACTGGAATATTTCACTTAGGCTTTATGAGCGAAGAAGGCTAGGAGTTTCAATACCTATCTTCACTGGAATATTCCACATAGGCTTTATGGGTGAAGAAGGCTAGGATTTTGTCTATACAATTTTCAATACCTGTCATTAGTTTAAAATTCCAATAACATGCAAAACCAACTTTTAATACACAATTTATACATATTATCTTATATGATAATAACAAGTCTAATATAAGATGTAAAGACCTAATAGCACTATGAAGGTAACAACAAACCTGTAGAACTGGAGTTTCAACTTCAACAAAACCTGATGATTCTACCGTATTGCGAATCTCTGAAACAATCTGCCAACAGAGAGATAGAACTGTTAAAGTTGCTAAACCATAAGAAACAACAGAAAAAAGATTTTACGGTGATCATCAGCTGTCTCAACCAAAAGATGATATTTCTCCCACTCAAATTCCAGAGTAAATTTCTCTTTTTCATGATATATTTAGCTCAGTTTTTCAAACATTTTTCCAGATTCAATTACTAGAATTAGGCAGATATATAAATCTCATTAGCCAAGTGGTCCAATATATACTTTGTAATACTGTTCAGGCAATATTGACAAAATTGTTTGGATTTGTATAGCACAAAAGCAAGCCTAAACAAATGAGACCTTCTATGAATAACATCTCCTTTAATCTTAATAGTTGGTTTCTTTTTATTTGCAATATAACATGTATTCATTAAAAAGAAAAGCCTAATTCTTGTGAAATTTCAGAATGATGATCACCTTATTCAACTCAGCTTCAGTCAAAATCTAATTCAATTCAACTGTAAGGATAAAAAATTAAACAATTTAGTCATATGTTATGCAATTTTATGAGGTTTAGTCTCCTGTTCTTAACAACTTCTCCCCAGTCTTCATGAAAATTTTAACAAAGTCTATGGCTCAAAATGATAACCAAGAAACAAAGTAGAAAAAAATTACATATTATACAGAAACCAATGGACCTTCAAGTTTTATAATTCTAATTCCGACAAAATAGTAAATAAAAAAAGAACATGGTAGTGAGAGTAATTGACCTTAGCTCATTTACGGAAAACATCAGCTACTTCAGGATTTGCAATCATATCAACATACCTGAACGTTTGGAACAAATCCATCGTAGGAATAAGGGACGATCAGAAAGCAAATAAATGCATTTTGCAGAATAGTAAACAGAGACCAGTACATAGTGCGTTCCAAATTATGCCAATATCTCACTTTGAAAATAAGATATAACATTTTATTTGTTTATTTATTTATTGCCTAATCTCTAAATAGATATTCTTTACAAGATTACAGAACAGCTTTCCAGAGATTATTATTTAACAATCTAATTATTTCATCATAAAACAACAGACAAGCATTTAACAGAACAACCTAAGAACAAAAATTAACTCACCATTGGGGGTTAACGCTTATCTACATCAGTCAGGCCATGGTATTTGTCCGGCAATGGAAGTAGAGATTTTGTAAGAATGGTGAAAGAATGAACACAAACTGAAAGTTCACCTTATGAAATAACCAAGAACAAAGAAAGCATTACATAAATAAAGTTTGTTTGCCATGTTCCAGAAGAATGCAAGAACCATGAAATTCCCAAATACCGAATATCCTCCTATGCCAAAAACCTTAGGCAATGATGTTGACTAACAGTTGCTAACCCTATTAATTCTATGTTAGGATGTTTACCTTTCTCTGTTCGTTTCATTGAGCCTCTAACACCCAACATATCACCAATATCAACAAGAGTCATCAACTGCTTGAACTGATCACCCAAGAGCCTTTCGCTCTTACAGTAAAGCTATTAAAGAGAAAAGAGCCTATACTTATTACCAAGAAAAATTTCAAAAGAGGTGAAAAGGAAATCCCCGACAGAAATCTGAGCAAACCCCAAAAGAAAGCTTGAAACACCAAACAAGTGTTTGGATTTGATACTAAGAATACAAGTAACAATCAGTTCTATCCAGAGTTGCAGAAAATACAGACTATTGGCGCAAAATATGACTTTATGCGACAATTAATAAAGCCAAATGAAGAACCAAATAATCATCAAAGGGCAGATTGTAAGTAGCATTAACTGCTACACATCATATAAGCTACCTCTATACTGCATGTTGATTTAGAGTTAGAGGCTACTTAAACGGAGAAATAAAAAGCACTGCATGAAAACAAAAATAGCTTGTCATGTGATTTTAATTTTCAAACATTTCATTTGTTTTTATTCTATCAAGGTAATAGTCTTGACTATGACAAGTAACAATGTAGCGGTATAAATTCAGTAAACCAATTCTCATTCTAAGAACAAATATCTATTTATGAATCATAAACCAGGCCAAGTATATAACCCTCTTCTCCACCATCCAGAATATATTTAAGAGAAACATTTTCATATTATTTTGTTTGATAAAAAATTTGCTAATATTACAAATATATAAGAAACAACAAGTGAAAAAATTCAAAAGTTAAATGAATAAATAAGACTCTACAACATGAATATGAACCAAGTGTAAAGAGAAGAAACAAGAGATTGTCAGATTATAAAAAGTTAACCAGTGCAACCAAATGCAAATGAGAGGCAAACCTAAATGGTCCCAGAATCTTCTCTTAGTGTAAGAAAGGCACGCTTTCCAAATGCTCTACGAGCAACAATTCTTCCTGCTATTGACACATTATCACTGGCATCATTTTTCTCTCCACCATTGGCTAAATGCCTGTATATCTCTTGTAATTGATTAGCAGAATGACTCCTATCCCACTTATAGGCATATGGCTGAAGGCCTTTGTTCCTCAATTCTTCAACCTACAGAACAGAAGTAGTTGCAAAATCAGACGGCCAAAACGAAAAAAAAAAAAATGGTCTTCAATCCAAAAATCCAATTGATGAAAATGCCAATATCCAAAATTCAAACCTCTTTTTACATTAAAAACTTAATCTGAAGTTCAAATAAGCGCATAATTATCTTATTGGGATACGAAGACTTTCAAAGTTATAACTTCCCCAAAAGTTTTCCTCCAGAATACATTGAAATTTTAGTTTTACGCCATGTAAGCTCGTCACATTTACTTCTAAAAATTAAAAAGTTTCGAACAGATTTTGAATAAATTGCAAATGATACAATGATAGTTCCCAAGTTATTGATTAGCTTTAGCTCCATTGAAGCTTGTTACATTTACATTTCAAAATTAAAAATATTTTCCTACATTTTGGATAACTGCAATATGCATTAATATAACGATGAACTCATATATTGATGAAAATTTAGTTCGAATACTAACAATAATAATGCAAACTTGAAAGATAAGAGAATTAATAAATTGCTTTAACCTTTTTAAGGCGAATGGCGCGAACAGCTTCTCGGTCTGACGTGTTGGAAGAAGAAGAGGAGGACCTACGGTTGCGGCGGGCAAGCCTAATGGTGAAGCAGCGGAGGACTAAGGCAGAATAGGATCGTGTTCGGTGGTTGTGGAAGCAGCTAAGTCGAAAAAATGCGTAAATGGCTTAGAAGAGAGAGACCAAACACTGACTGCTTCCCGTAGCTTTTGCTTAATCCGAAGTGTGGAAGTGCTGGGCAGGCCTATTTAGTAAAAAACCGTACGACGATTAAAAAAGGTCAAATACTCGTTGACTTTTTTTTAAGAAAAAAGAAAAAGACTAAATAGGTGTTTATGCGTAACCTAATTGAAAAATTCGACTATAAATTTGGCATCGCGCGGGAAAGCTTGCTACTTGCTAGCTTACTAACGCAAAGTTCACTCCACAAAGCAAAACGTTTGTATCTGTCAGTCCACGCAGCAGCAGCTGCTGGACGTTCGTGCCTCTACTACAGTTTGAAGCTTCACGCCGTCGACGTTCGAAGGTGCTCACGGTCCTGTCCAAGTTAAGTCAGCTGCTCTGCTCCATTCCTTTGTTGTTTCAGTTTAATTGAGGTAAGTTTTCAATTTTAGGGTTTTTAATCCTTAATAATAATCAATGTTGTTAATATCTTGAAGTTCTGTCTCTTGACAGCTGCTGCTGTATGTAGTATGTTTTATTTTTTTCACATGCTGTGATTTGGGGTGTATACTGAGAATTCTGAAAAGGAAAAGTGTTGTTAATGATCCTTTGTTTCTCATTGATATTATATTACTGCTTAACATTTTGTATAATTTTGATTATTTTCTTATTTTGCTGCTGAGTTTGTTGTATAATCTTGATTATTTTATATTTGTTATATGCTATAGTTCTATTTCTCATTTGCTTATTTTTCTGCTAGTGTAATACTGAAATTAAAATTGAAGTTTTGACACAAGTACATGTTATCATGTCCTTAATTAGATTATGATAGTGAATATTTGAAAAGTGAATCTTCTATTTTCTTCTATGATATTCATGTGGGATGTGCTTGATCACATTATTTAATTATCTTTTGATGATGGTTATGATTTCCCATTAGTAATTATTTCTCTCCCTCTTAAGCTGTGTGCAACCTGGTGACTATAGTGAGAAAGGATATGCTGTTGATGGGTTAGTTTTGATGTTGAAATGTGTGGCCATTCGCATGTAGCTTAGTCAAGATACTCAATTCTTACAAATGGGACTCCAAAATCAAGTAGAGAAAGCCAAAAATCTTCTCAGGAGCAGGTTTTGTGACCCTAGTTTCATCTTCAAGCCTCTGTCTGAATTACCAGACAGCAATTACAGGTATTGTTTTTGAGAAAATCTTGAACGAATAAAATGAATTCAATTCAAGTCTTCAAATTTGCATAGGTCAAAGCTATTCTGCAGTTCAGATCATTTGTTATTTCTGTCATGAATGTTATTTTCAAATGCTTTTGCAGCAAGTTGAAGTTTATAATATCAAGCTCGATCACTGAGGCATGCAATAATTCGGTTCTGCTGGTTGGTCCTCGGGGTTCTGGAAAAAATGCAGTATGGATTTTTCTTTGTGCAGGCTCTGTTGTTGGAGCCTTGGGACTTTTTCTTTGTTTTATTTCATTACATTCTTCTTCTTCTGAACATGTGTATTGTTCATTTAGGTGTTGGAGCTTGTTCTTAATGCTTTATTGCAAGAACATCCTGACATGATATCTGTGGTACGAATACTAGCAGTGTTTGTATTTTTCTTTACAGTTCTTCATGCATGTAACAGTGAACAAGATTGTTGCACTAAAACCAGTTGGCTTAACTTTTCTTTTCTTCAAGTCATTAACTAGTTTTTGAATGATCAGGAAACGTGGTTTACCCCTCCTGATTCTCTCTTGCTGTACTCTTCATTTGGTTGTTGAGGAAGGCAGGGGAAAAATAATAGGAATTTTGAGAGTTCTTCATTTCTTGAAGCAATTTTAAAAATAAAAAAAAATAAAAAAGTAGAAAGAAAGCATCAGATATGATCAAGTGGAGTGGAATTATATCCCCTGCTGTCCATATAACTTCTGATGTCACAATTAGTATGATTACAAAATAATGTCTAATTGTAAATAATTTCAATAAAAGATGTGATAAGATGATTTGTGCTTTCTTTTTTAATAAAGGTTTTAGTTTTTCTCATTTAGATTTATAATACTGGGTTCTTTTTTTTTTTTTTTTCCAGATCAGATTGAATGGACTGTTGCACAGTGAAGAAATATGTGCTTTTAAGGTTATATATGCTTCATATCCTTTTCCTCTATTTTGTCTTCGTACTCAGATTGTGAATTTATAGACAGTACATGCAACTGATTTTTATCTTGTCAACCAGTTAATTCTGCTGAAATTTATGATAGGACCCACTAAGATCTTTCTATATGTTTGCCTCATGGTCTTCTTTTTTACCTGAGCTTGATGATCATGATATAAGTAAAGTACCACGGAAATGACTTGTGCATGTAAATGAACTTGTTATCACTGTGGCCACATATTGGAGTTGCAGGAGAAAAGAAAGCAAGGATAAACTTAATATCATAATGAGAGTATTTGAAGGACTTAACTGATGAAATGGAAAGAAATGATTGATGCCTAGTTTGGGGTTTAAACTCATTAGAATTACTTTAAGTAGGCTGGCAACCCAAATTTACTATATTTGTCAAGAAAAGTATTCAAAGGTAAAACTTAAGATTGTTGATCGAAAACACTATTATTGAAATACTATGCATGTCTTTGTGGAGAAGAAAACAAAGATAATCATGCAGAAAGAATGTTATTTTTGCATCACTTAAAGAAATGTTTGTATGTATTTCTTTCTGTGTACCAAACTACTAATGCAATTCATAGTATTCAAGTTCAGAGTTTTTTTTTTTAAAAAAATTTTGATAGATGTTCTATCCCCTGAAATTTGACATTGAAATATTTTTGAACTATTCTTAAGTTTTTAAGCAAATTAACAAATGAGCTTATTGTGGCATGCTAGTTTCATTAAAATTCAGGGTGGCATTTAGATATTGACTAATTATATAATCTAAGGAATTTAGAGCATGCTTTATGTCAAGCAACAGTGAATAAGTGTATATTGATGTACAGTTTTCTTTTTGGAAAGAGGTATTGTCTATTGATGATCATATTTATATCGTCAAGAATTCATGTACATTTTTTTTTTTTTTGAACAGTCTATACCAAGTTTGCATTATTGAAGCCCATTTATTTGCATAATTCTATGTGCTTTGCTATTATAGACAATCTTCTTCTACAGTTTCTTAGAAGCTTCTTGATTATAAATGAAGTTTGCTGCTTGTTTTTCCGGTAATGACTCTCTCGTGTACATTTATAATGTTTGTTTATCATGAAGGAAATTTCTAGACAACTATGCCAGGAGCATCACTTAATGTTCTCAAAAATGGTAGGAGAAAGAAACTTCCCTTGATTTTTATCTGATTCATTTGTGACGAAAATCTTTTCATTTCTTGATTTCTTGGATAATTATAGGCATCGTTTGATGATAACTCCCAGTTCATGATAGCCATGTTACGGTAAGTTATTAATCTTTATCTTGCAAACCTATGTAACTTTTGTCAAATTGTGTCAAGGTTTGACTCATCTGTTGTTGCTTCTTGTCAGGGAATGTGGATTAGCACATAAAACAATTATTTTTACACTTGATGAGTTTGACCTTTTTGCTCAGGTAAGGTTGCCATTGTCCTTGCTTTCTCCAATTGATCAATCCAGGTTGTTTTGTATCTTAAGTTTCAAATAGCAGTTCTCTATTTTTGATTTATTATGAACTGATGATAGATTGTTTCAGATCCCTATATTGGGTACCCTTGGCGTGCCACATGGAATAAAGTGATTTAGGATTGAACTTTGAAGTCTCAAATTATTTATGTAAGCAATTTTCTTTGCATGGTTGTTTTCAGGGAAAACAACGGTTGCTTTATAGCTTACTTGACGCAATGCAGTCAGTAACTTCACAAGCTGTTGTCATTGGTGTGAGCTGCCGACTGGTATGTTATTTCTTCCTTTATGATAGCAGCCTGCCAGAAACAGAAAGTTTGACTTTTGTCATTATTATCATTAGGTAACAATATTTGTATCTCAAAAACATAATCTTTCATTGAGAAAACGGGATGGTTTTTCTGCCCCAGACTCTGGCGAGCAAGTTGACATACTAACAGCAATAATGTGCCAATTAATCAATTATTGGTAATTTAGCATTCGTAGTTAATTGCCAATTACACTGAACTGAAAAGTTACAAGTTAAAATATCTACAGGATGTGGATCAACTTTTGGAAAAAAGAGTAAGATCTCGTTTTTCACATAGGAAGCTATTGTTTCTTCCTCCATCCAATGAAGATGTTCAAAGGTGATTCCGACTCATAAGTTAGAAGGCTTATGATGTTTTCTGCCAAGAATGAAATCTTATTTTCTGATTCTGTAGATTGTTGGAGCATGTTTTGTATTTGCCTACAGACTCCAGTTTTCCTCATGACTATGCTGCTCAATTCAATGGAAAACTTCAAGTATCCTTTATCTCTCTTTTTAAAATTTTTAGCGGACAACAAAATTTCTAGTTTTTTTCCCTCTTTGGTTAGGCTAGTTACAGTATTGATGTCCAGTTATTGACTGATAATATGAAAACATCTTATAGGAGAATTATGCAGTTTTTTCTAACATTTCTGTGGCTTCTACTGTCTATTTAACAATTCCTTGACTTCAGCAGAATATTTTAGCAGATGAGAGATTTAAAGCGATAATTACTAGTTATTTAAACTCCTATCCTACGATTAACCATTTGTTGGGGCTTTTGTAAGTGTTTCTATCTCATCTGGAAGTATAGAAATTATTATTAAATGGGGAAACAAAGGATTCTTGTAGATATTATTTTATTTGTCATGTTTACAGCTGTCAAGATCAATATTGCTATTATTATGTGTTTTTGATTTTTTGTTATGTTAGATTTACCACCATATCTTTCTGGGAATCAAAGTCTGGCTTCCTCTCACTTGAGAACTTCAAAACTGCACTTTCAAGCATCCAAAGGCAACCAAAGCAGGAATCCATAAAAGGTCTGACCATCCAGTTTTTTTATTTCACGCATGTTCATGGCATTTATCATATGACCTTTATTTCAATAATTATTGAGTGTTTCTATTATCTTGAGTTTTTTGGAGCTATTACTTGAAATGCCATAACTTTTTGGATATTTCATATCCCCTTGAGGTGTAATAAGTAATCCATTCTTTGGGTGTTAAGTTACTACTTAAGTGAATATTTGTAGAATGATATTGCTGCACAATAATGGATTCGATAACTTCAGATCTTTTCTTGGACAGCCTAAGCTGAGTTTAAAAAAATAAAACGAGTGTTTCTATTATCTTGTGTTTATTGGAGCTATTACTTGAAATGCCATAACTTTTTGGATATTTCATATCCCCTTGAGGTGTAATAAGTAATCCACTATTTGGGAGTTAAGTTACTACTTAAGTACAAGTGAATATTTCTAGAATGATATTGCTGCACATTAATAGATTCAGTACCTTCAGATCTTTTCTAGGACAGCCTAAGCTGAGTTTAAGAAATAAAACGACTCATTTATACAATAGGGAAGAAAATCAGTCAAATAGACTCTCATCCAGTTCTAGGATTTTGACTTGAGCACCACTACAATTGGGTTGATCTTGATCAAGAAACATATTTGCCTGAAAACATGGAAAGTAACTCCACGATTCACCTTTTCTTTTTCAAATAGATTGCTCAATATTAGAACTCTACCTCCTCGTATGTATGAAAAGGTTGGAAGTTAAAGAGCAGAATTCTTACAACTTCAATTCTGTAATGAAAGGTTAGACATTTCTTTTCTTTTCTAAAATTCCATTGGCCTTGTTATTATGATCTGCAATTTCTGACGTCTTTCCACATGTGACAGAGTACAAAAGCATTCACGACTCATTCCAGACATCTGATTATTATGCACAAGATGTATGCTTAAGGGTGCGTACATTTCTGAGGGGATAGCCTTTTTATTTTGAATGATAGATGCAACTTCACAGCAATTTGTTCCCCTCAAATTGTATTTCATCATATTTCATTATTTTGTCATCATATTTCATTATTTTGTCCCAAATTCTGCAGGCATTTGAACAGCTCCTACAACGGGAATTAATTTGTTACATGGACAACAGAGGCTACAGCCAATCTATTGAATTTCGTCCTGTGAAACTTCTAGTTTCATATGCTGAACTGCAAGAAGGGCTAAAATCATATCGTTCCTGTCCTGTAAGTAACTTCAACTATATATATGTTTCCTACATCTAAATTTGTGATAATACGAGGCAGTTTGCTTGTGATCAAAGCAGAAGCTTACCATAAGTAAACCAATCAACCATTTCAATGTCTGATTCTGTCAAGATGTTCTCATATTTGCTTCTGTTCTTGAGATGGTTACATTGATTTACCTGAAAATTAGTGAGCAAATCATCATTTTGATTGTATTGGCAGATCATTCTTCAAAAATTAGTGGATCGTTGAAGTCAGAAGGGCTGTAGAGATAACATTCAATCTGTGTGCTTCTGGGGACTATCTCAATGGCTGCAGCAGCTTTTTCTGGAAATGGGGAAAAATTAAATCACTGCACAAGTAGATAGGAAGCAGTTGTATGGAGAACAATGTCCTTGCCATTGGGGCGTTGCCACTATCTACTATATATTGCACCTTGATCTTTATTTTCTCAATTCTTTTAGTTTTACAAAAAGTAATAAAAAAATTTCTGTATTTTTTTAAATAGACTATTTTATCTCTTGGTTTTATTCCCATTAGAAAATTATGTCCTTGCATTAATTTTCCGTTAAACAATATACTAAAAAATTATTAAAAGTCAATTTAAATGATCAAATGAAAAATGTCTTTCTTTTTAAACTAAAGGATCAAATTGTAAAATGTCTTCTTCATCTTTACTTAGCAAATGATGTTTTTTTCTCTTTTATTCTTTGTGGCTTATCTGCTCCTCCATAGATGGCGTGAAAAAATCCAAAACTCTTCACATTCTTTCTTTCCTTGAGATCCCTGCTTTGATTTGTTTAGTGGCTTCTGTAATTTACCTTCACGGTTTCTTCGGCAATTGACTTTGTTCACTCTTCAATTTTCGAAGTTTGGGATGTTGAAGAATATGATATCATTAATCACTCTCGAGAACCTTGCTTTATCTGTTCTCCAGTCAAACTTGGACCCTTTCTGATTTCGAATGCTTTATGTGATGATGACGAACAAATTATAAATTCTATAGTTTCAGGTTTTGTCACTTCATATTCACTTGAATTTAAGCTCCGAGATTGGAGAAGAGGGTGCATTAAAAAAATAAATACTAAATTTAAATGGTGGAAAAAAAAAAGAACGAAATTTAAAATGCGGACAAAACTAGTAGTTTCACAAGATGAACTTGCGAAACACTAATCACAAAACCAAAAATATTAACACTTACACGTAAATTTCTTGCAAAAGTCCACTTTTACAAATTCATCTTGCGAAAGTAGATTAATTTTTTATTTTTATTTTGTTCTAAAACACTCAACTAATTCAAATAATAATAATAATAATTAAGATAATAATAATAAGAATAATAAAATCGGATGATGATAAGCACAACTGTTCAGGCGCTCAGATCGGGAATGAGGACAGAAATGTCACGTCGAATGATATTGCGAGACTGATTATCCCGAATATCAAGAATGATCCAGAATATAAGGTGAAACAGATTCAGACTGACGTGCATGAACATTTCCAAGTTCATGTGGGATACAAGAAAACGTGGCACGGACGGAGAAAGGCAATTGAGGTAGTATACGGGCATGGAAAAATAATTTTAGAGAACTGCCGAGATATTTATCCGCAGTACAAGCGGCCAATCCGGGTACCATATTTATGTTCAAGTTCAAACAGGGGACGAAAAACAGTACAAGAAGAATTTTTTAGATATGTGTTCTGGGAGTTTGGACCATCTGTTCAAGCTGACCAGTCTTGTCGTCCGGTGGCAAGCGTCGATGCAACTCACTTGCGGGAGTCGTACAAGGGCAAACTAATTGTTACAGTGGTGAAAACTTCCAACAACAACATTCTGCCAATTGCATTTGCAATCGTCGACGATGAGACAGCGCATAGCTGGAAATGGTTTCTAAAATGTCTGAAATTGTACATTTTAGGCAATCGGTTCACCTGCATTGTTTCTGACCGTCACCTCGGAATCCTGTCTGCAATGGAGACGATGTTGGAGAAATATCCGGGTATGGGAGTTCACCGATTTTGCCTTGAGCACGTTAAGGCAAACATGTCCAAGGAATATAGAAGGAAGGGTCTGAAGCAGATTTGTCAATATGTTGGAACGGAGTTACAAGAGAAGAAGTATTGGGCTGCATGGACGAAGTTGCAAGAGAGATCCCTCGGAGCGTACCAGTATTTGCAGAATATCGATCCAGAGAAATGGACGCTTTTCGCTGATGGATGTCACAGATGGGGTTTGTCAATAACAAACGCCTCTAAAAGTTTCAACAACGTCCTGAAAGGGGTCCGTCACTTCCCGATCAGAGCTTTGGTTGAATCATCTTTGGAGAAGACGGTTGCAATTTTCCAGCGAGACTTAGCGAAGATAGAAAGATGT
>CANUEY010064487.1:0-24061 GCA_948099555.1 Croton setiger | reverse complement strand
TTCAGTTAAATAGATTAACTATTTATCTTATATATATATATATATATATATATATATATATATATATATATATATATATATTGAAGTAAAAATAAGATTAACAGTTTGATTGTCCATGTTCTTCATCTTGATTGAATTAATATATAATTGATCTTTGCAATCCTAAAAATTTGTATAATCATAGCATTTATATAAGTACAACTGATTATAAAACTAGACGTACAATACCTAACTCTTTTCCCTTCAAGGTATATATCTATGATTAGTTAATATAAATATTTATCAATTAAGTTTATTATGTAAATGAATTTAAGTTCCAAATTTATGTTTAAATATTAGGTACAAGACAATAAACCTAACAGTTAAATTCCAATAAATATATCAATTAACGCAGTCTTGTTAGAGAAATTTTACCATTGCGCTAAAATAAGATCAATATAATTAGGTAATTGATTAAGCTTACACACTAAATTATGGAAGTGCAAAAAAAAAAAAAATGTTTTTGAAAAAAAGGTTTCAAAAATCAACTTCTATAAATAATTTAGCCATATAATCGTATAGATTATATACACACAATATACAATAACATTGGAGATGCAGTAATTATATTTTTCTTCTTATTGTTAGTACATTCCTGTAACTTTAGAGGGTAATTAAAAAGGTCAAAGACATGAATATTTTCGCATATTAAAATATATATATCTCTATGACAAAAGTGATGAATTGGACCTTTGCATTTTGCAATATAATTCTGATAGTCAGATCTTTCTTACCTGCTTTGCAACATAAATTGGAAAAACATTACTATTATGGTGAAAACCCATAAAACTGAAAGAAATATACCGGTTGAAAACAAATTTAACCTTTGTTGCAAATAATTAAGTTTACTATTATTCTGCTTACAATGATAAGTTCTATAATTAAGTAGTACAAGTAAGTAAGTGTTTGAGAGAGAGAGAGAGAAACATGATAATATTTCCCAAAAAGAAATAAAAATATGCAGAAAATAATAAAAATAAAATGGAGCTTTTTACAAATCCATGTACTGTCAAAAGAAGAAATGTTTTTTCATATTATGATGATCAGAAAACAACACAAACCCCAAAGTACCCTTATCTGAAATCTCACCACCTTACCCCATCAAATCTTTCTTGATTTTACTTACAGTCAGAAGAAAATGTCCAGTCCATATATATAAATATAAAATAATAATAGACACTATTCCTGAGTTCAATAGTAGAACATGAACTTGTTGTCTTGTGTCTTGTTTTCATCAATGAACAAGTTGTTATAGTTACTTCCACTGCTTATAAGTTGCTTAACCTCTTCAAGATCATAATCCAAAGGATTATTATTAGCAGTAATAACATTAACAGTACTTGTCATTTCTCCAAAATACCCATTATTATTTCCCTTTTCTGCCCACCACTGATTCAAATTTTCACTCCCATTGTTGTTGTTGTTGTAACTTAACATGAACTTCTGATTTTCTTCATACCCATGTGGGATATTTAAGCTTTGAAACCCAATTTCCTCTTGTTTAATCTCTCCTCTTCCACCAGTACCATAGCTGATCTGACTGCAACTTCCTTCTGAGTTATTAGAACTGCAGCTTGCTTCACTTCCAAAAACTAACAAGTTACTACTATTATTATTATTATTTTCTTTTGTTGGACGATTACAATAATACTGCAACTGCAAGGGTAAGCTAATTTCCTGGTTTTGGTAATTAATAGTATTTGATGATGGAATTATTGGTCCAAAGCTAGGTTTAGAAATAGGGTAAAATGGGAAATTAGAAGTGAAAGAAGAGTCTTTGTTATTGTTATTATTATAAAGAGATAACAGAGACTGATGATGGGAAGATTGTATTAATGGTGGAGATTGAAATGGTAAAGTTTTTTTGTGATTTGGAGATATGGCCATTAGCTTTTTCTTAAGTTTAGTATTCCAGTAGTTCTTTATATCATTATCAGTCCTTCCTGGTAACTGAGCAGCTATTATTGACCATCTGCGTATGTTGCATGTTACACAGAGAAAATAAATAAGCATCCATTGACAATAACAAAGAAAAAACAATCTATTTAGAACTAGTTATGCATGCAGAGAAAAATATCCAAAAATAAGAGATTCATCATCATGTGTTCAAGATTTTCTCTCTTTCTTTGAAATTTTTTGTTAAATAGAGAAACCTAAAAATTGTTTTCTTTTTTGGTACCCCATTTTGGAAATGTCTTCCATTATTATTTCATAGATCGTTTTTTTTTTTTGTTGGAAAAATCATAGATCAAAGAGAAATTTATATTGAGAGATTGAGTGCAGTACCTGCTTCCAATGCTAGCAAATAAGGTGCAGATTATCCTATCTTCCTCATCAGAAAATTCTCCATGTTTAATGTTAGGCCTCAAATAGTTTAGCCATCTCAGTCTGCAACTTTTCCCACATCTCTTCAAACCTAATCATAATAAACAGAAGGATGAATTTCATAAAACCTCCACATCATGATAAAGAATATAACAAGAAAACAAACAACAAAGAAAAGGCCAAGAATCCAAATTTTTAAAATTAAAAAAAAAAAAGAAAAAAACCCAGAACCGCAATTAATCTATGAAAGAGAAGAAGGAACAAGAAAGGAGATCTTAATTACCAGCTTTTTGAGGAAGAGCAATCCAATTACCACCAGTCCCAAATTTTTCAATGTAATCTTTGAGCTTAGAGTCTTCTTCAGGTGACCATGGTCCCTTCTTCACATTTGCCTTATCACAACAAGGAGCTCTCCCCATCTTCTCTTTCTTTCTTTCTTCTTCAATAATTTTGAAAAGTAACCTCTCTCTCTCTCTCTCTCTCTCTCTCTCTCTCTCTCTCTCTCTCTCTCTCTTTTCTTTCTAAAACTTGTATGCTCTAGTCTGGTTGGTTCCTTTTAATATATGCTGCATAAGACTGACTTGGGTTTTTCTACAGCAAAGAAAATGTACCTTTTTTTATATAAATATATATTTTTCATTTTATATTTGAAATTGAAATATACATAAGTCTTACTCTTCAAAAACAGATATATATAAGTCAAAATGACAGACATTTTCAAAAATAAAACTAGTAAGAGATTAATTAAGTTAAATAAAATTAATAAGAGTTTTAAATTTTTTTTAAAAGCTATTAATAGAAGTTTCCAGGTTTCAAATTTTGGCTTACCCTATGCAAAATCTTGCTTAGTCTATTCCTTTTCTCGGGTGGTAACCAAAGTCTGTTTAATTAAGAAAAAAATCAACGAGAAATTGAATTGATAGTTACAGCCTTCAAATGGTGACATTTTCCGAACATTAGACTTAGTAATAGCTTGTGCACATAATTTATAAAATCTAACTGGCCTCAACTTGATAGTTAAATTATATTTATTTTAAATCACCATATTATGGAAAAGTCATACATTTTTATTATTTTTAATATTTTTCATGCCCAGTTTTTCACACATACACCATTCTCCATGTACATACTACTTTTTCTATTTTTTATTTGCAATATACCCATATTTTCTTCAACACAATTTTAAGTACTTCTGAACATGTAAATTCAAATATAATTGTCGAGTCGAGTATTACTTATTGTTGATTTGGGGTTGAGAAAAGCAAAATTGGATTGAGTATTATATCTTCTGAAGAGAAGTAGAATAAACTATAGAGAAAACAGTTAATTGATTTGTTTATTCTCAAAAGTATATATGTTCAAGTGTTTTCTTTCTATTTATATCAGTAATATTGTGTAATAGTACATTTAATCAAATAGCACAAATCAAGTTTAGTTACAAAATAAACCGTACAAAAAATTCAAAATTAAAAAAGAGCTCATGAGGGGAAAAAGACAAAAAAAAAAAAATCAGAATTCCTCTCTTTTTTAATAAAAAATAAAATTACATTTGTTGCATGCTTCTAATTTTAAAGCCATAAATCTCTCTGCTTGCTTCAACCGACCGATCTGCTTTCCACTCATGCTCGGCCAGCGCCTGAACCGCCTACCTCAGCCCCTTTTGCCGCTAACCTTCACTTTCATCGTAGCAATTTCATGGTGCCCTCTTCGCTCCTGTTTTCTTTGTTCAACAGATACTATTAATATTGAAAAAGAAGAAGATGAAGAAGAAGACGATTCTCAATTAATTTTTCAATGTACATTAGCTTCTTATATGTAGCCCTAGTTAGATATTAATTCTATATAGGATTCTAAAGAAAATATAATCCTTTATTGTATACAATTCTGATCCAATTAATAAAAAATATTTGTTTCTAATTTTATGTTTCATTCCCATTCTGAATTCCTTCACTCCCGCTCAAGTTGGATCGTAGGATCATCTACGCCCAACTTGGACAAAACCTGGTTAAACATCTTTCCAAGAATTGCCTTAGTCAGGATATCTATCAGTTGTTCTCCTGATCGTACAAATGGTAGACATATATTTCCCTTTTCCAACTTCTCCTTGATGAAGTGCCTATCAACTTCTATATGCTTCGTCTGGTCATGCTGCACTGGATTCTCAGAAATACTGATAGCTGCTTTATTATAACAAAATAATTCACAAGCACTTTACGGAGGAAACCCAATTCTATCAATAATTTCCTTATCCATAGTACTTCGGCTAGTCCGCGAGTAATTCATCTGAATTCTGCTTCAGCACTGGATAAGGCTACTACTTTTTGTTTATTGTTTTTCCATGTCACAAAGATTACCACCTACCATGGTAAAATAAACGGAAGTCGGTCTTCTATCTATAGGATTTCCTGCCCAATCAGCATCAGTAAATGCCTGAATTTTCAAATGTCCATTCTTCTGAAACAACACTCCTCGACCTGATGTGCCCTTCAAATACCGAATTATTTTGAATACTGCTTCCAAATGTTCCACCTGAGGTTTATGCATGAATTAGCTAACAACTCTAACTGAATAAGCAATATCTGGTCTGGTAAGAGAAAGATATATAAGCTTTCCGACCAATCTCTAATATTGACCCTTATCAATCAACTCAGATTCTTCATTAATTTTGAGTCTATGATTGATAACCATGAGTGTATCAACTGCCTTACAATCTATCATACCCGTCTCTGCTAGAAGGTCAAGAATGTACTTTCTTTAAGAAATAAAAATTCCCTTCTTTGATCTTAAGACTTCAATTTCCAGGAAGTATTTAAGTCTCCCCAAGTCCTTCATTTCAAATTCCTTGAAGAGCTTATTTCGCAGTGCACTAATTTCCTCTTGATCATTCCCTGTAATGATCATATCATCTATATATATAATAAGGCAGGTTATCATATTCTCTCTTTTTTAAAGAAAGAGAGTGTGATCGGTATTGCTTTGATGATATTCATACATTTTCATGGCACAGGTGAACCTCCCAAACCATGCTCTTGGAGATTGTTTCAAACCATACAGAGCCTTTTTCAGTCTGCATCCTTATAAGTTTTAAAAGTTTCTGAAAAACTTGGTGGAGCTTCCATGTAAAACTCTTCTTCTAAATCTCCATGTAAAAATGCATTCTTCACATCAAATTGATAAAGAGGCCAATCCTTATTTACAGCCACAGAGAACAGTACCCGAATCGTATTTATTTTTGCCACTGGAGAGAATGTCTCTAAATATTCTATTCCATATGTTTGGGTATATCTCTTAGCAACTAACCTAGCTTTGTACCTCTCTATAGTACCATCTGCTTTATGCTTAACAGTGAAGACCCATTTCCAGCCAACCGGTCACTTTCCTGTTGGTATTGTACATTTTTCCCATGTATCATTCTTCTTTAGTGCTCCCATTTCCACATTCATTGCTTGCCTCCATTTGTAGTTCTTTTTTGCTTCCTTTACTATTCTTGGAATTTTTGTAGATTATAGAGAGTCTTCGAATTTTCTTGCAGTTTTGGACAGGCTACTTCTTACTAGGTTTGCCATCGGGTACCTCGAGTTTCGAGGCTCGTATTCTAGTTCATACCTTTTCGGTGGAACTCCTCTGGTTCTTCTTGGAGGTAGAACATATCTCACAGACTGTGGTTCATCTGGTTCTGCAAGGTTAGTTACAGAAATATCTAACAGAGGTAGTTCTGAAACAGAATTACTAACCTCAGTCTGAGAGGATATGTCACACGTTGGCACATTGGATTCTCCGGATTGATCTGTGTTATCTGAAGTGGAACAGGTGGAACCGCCTACTTGTTCTGTTGGAACATCTTCAGACAGAACCGGACCCGAAAACCAATTAAGTAGGTCATCTATTCGATTAGAGTTCTCCCCCTGACCACTTGATTGGGTGTGAAAGTAATATTCGATTTCCAGGAAGTCACAATACATAGTAGTGAATAGTCGTTGTGAAATTGGATCAAAACATTGATACCCTTTTTGGTTGATTCCATAACCAACAAAGACACATTTAATATCATAGGGATCTAATTTTGTTCAACTACCTTTAGGAACATGAACATAGACAGTACACCCGAAAACACGAGGTGGCAATGTCAAGACAGTAGGTATACTCACAAAAGAAGACAAGGTATCCAACGGGGTTTTAAGCTGTAGACTTTTAGTTGGAAGGCGGTTGACAAGGTATGTGGCTGTAGAAATTGCTTCAGGCCAGTAATATTTAGGTACTTTGGAGTCAATCATTATGGCCCTCGTGATTTCAAGAAGAATTCTATTTCTCCTTTCAGTCACACCATTCTATTATGGGGAATATGGACAAGTCATTTGGAGTATAAGTCCGTTTTCTTTAGCAAAGTTTTGGAATTTATGATTTTTATATTCTCCTCCGTTATCAGACCTAAGGATTTTAATTCTGGTTTGGAATTGTGTATGGATATTGGTAAAAGGAAACAAATTTATCATACACTTCAGACTTATTTTTAAGAAAATATACCCAGGTCATACGAGTGCAATCATCAATAAATAGGAGAAAATATAAAAAACCATTTTTTCCAGTTATTGAGGCAGGACCCCAAACATCAAAATGGACAAGATTAAAGGGAGAATGAGTTCTCTTATTATGCGGGAAAAATGATTGTCTATGACTCTTTGCCAGAATACATGTATCACACGACAAATGACTATGATAAAAAATTTTAGGAAATAAGAGCTCGAAGTACCCTAAGGATGGATCACCTAGTTTACGATGCTATAGCCAGGCCTGTCTTTCGGTTGTCCTGTGAGCAAGAATTGTTATTCCTTGTTGGTCTACTTCGTCAACACGATACAATCCATTTGATTCAGTGCCACGCCCAATAATCCTTCCTGTCTGAATATCCTGTACAACACAGAAATTTGGGAACATTAGAACCTTACAATTGAGTTCTCTTGTTAAATGACAGATTGAGAGTAATTTTTGTGATAAAACAGACACATAAAGACATTTTTTTAATGTAAGTGAAGACAGCACATTGATACTGCTAGTTCCTTTAACTGGCACTAGATTTCCATCTACTGCCTGAACTTGAGTTTTTTGTTCAGTGGGAGAATGAAAATTAAAAATACCATATGACATTGTATTTGTTGTCCCACAGTCAAAAATCCAATTATTTAAAAAATTCCGATCGGTTTTTTACTATTGGGCTTTAGGTAACTGCTGCCTATGTCCAATTTCCATTAGGGCCTGATTTTCACTGGACTAGGCTGAACTTCTGCAGGTCCGCCTCCTTCCCTCTCCAGCTACCCACTGTGTGGGCTTTAGCTTTTCACACACAGGGCCCATACCGCCAGCCTTTTCTCTCAAGGCTAGCTCCAGGCCTCTCTCTTTGGTTTATCCACACGCTAGGCCCGCGTCCCCAGTTTTGTCTTTCCAGACTGGTTCCAGATTGTTCTCTCCAAACGTTTCATTTTCTCTCCTCTCACGTTTACCTTCTCTACTAGGGTTTTCCCCAATCTCGCTTCTCTCCTTCTGTACTATTCTTGGCGGCACCTTTCCGGTTGCTATGCCCCAAAAAACAAGTGGCTGGTTGTCCTCTACGGTGTTGGCAGTCTTCGGATCACCCATTGCGGCTGAGACTGCCCCCTTGAAACCTCTCTTTTTACTGTCTGATCACCATTCAGGGTAGCATATGAGTTTGAAACACCCCTCTCGGGTATGTTTCCTGCCTCCAAGTGAGAGTAGACTAATTTTTCTTTATCATCTCCTTGCCGGGATGATGACTTCGCCGTTGGTTTGGCGTTGTTGACCGGCCTTTAGCCACTAGGCAACCTCCCAGTTCTGAGGGGTTCAACCCGAGTGACGAAGGCTAGTTCTCCTTTAGCATTATCGGCCTTCTGTGAACTTCTCTTCAAATCGTAACATACGCTATCTCAACTGTGGGCAGTGGGTCTCGATTTAGGAGATCTCGACGATCCTTGTCAAATTCATCGTTAATACCAGCCAAAAACTGATACAATCTTGTTCTCTGTACTATCTTATTGAAGATTGTTATATCTTTTAGAAGCTTTATCGGATTAGGTTCTCTCCTATCAATCTCTTTCCAAATTGTTTAGAGTTTACCGAAAAAGCCTTCGATGGAGTTAGATCCCTGCTTCAGACTGTTTTCCTTTACAGTCAGATCAAAGATCTAAAGTCCATCCCTAACACTGTCGTACATAGCTTTGATTCCTTTCCAGAGATCCCTGGCCGCTAGGGAAGTCTAGATACTGGTTCATTAAATCCGATTCTATATTCTCAATAATCCAACTGATTACCATTGAGTCATTCTGTGACCACATATGATATTCTGGATCATTACTAGATGAGGGAGAGGCTATGATGTGTCTGAGCCTCCCCTTGGCCATTGATTGCGAGATGCATCAGCTTTGCCCATCTTGTATAATTTTGATTGTTTAATTTTTCTGAGATGATTATTTTCTGATTTCTAATTATTTCGGTTGCAGGTTTATGAAAGTTTAGTTTCTGGAGTAATTCTAGAAGCTGGCTCATTAAAACAGATTGTTCCATGTTTTCTGTGGTGGATGAACTAACCTTGTCTGCCATTCAAGTAAGTTAATTGTAGATGATGAGCTTAGTATTGGTTTGAAAAAAGGTCCTTATGACTGGAAGCAGTGCTTTGATACCATGTTCAACATATACTATTAAGATTGGAAAAGAAGAAGATGAAGAAGAAGAAGAAGATTCTCAATTAATTTTTTCAATGTACATTAGCTTTTTATATGTAGTCCTAGTTAGATATTAATTTTATATAGGATTCTAAAGAAAATATAATCCTTTATTGTATACAATTCTGATTCAATTAATAAAAAATATTTGTTTCTAATTTTATGTTTCCTTCCCATTCTGGATTCCTTAATTCTTTTCCTTGCACGAATAAAAGCCAAATCTCTGTTTTAATCGTTGTTTCTCGTTTCGATCATCATCTCTCTTGAGACTTTGTTGAGAATCGTTGATTCTCTCTCTCGCTTTTCCTTTCCCGTTTTTGTTTTCTCCTTCGCTTTTCGTTTATGCTTTCAATTTCATTTTATCTTTTGGTAATGAAGAGAGACAAAACACAGCGTTTTGTGACCAAGGAAGGGAAGATTGAACCAAAACATTGCACGTTTTTGTTCAATGGTGATGAAAGAAAGGCAACATGAAATGTTGCGCTTTGGCTAATGAAGGGGTATATATTCCTAAATTGAACTAGATTGGTTTGATCTAGACTTGGCTGATTATGTTTAAATTGGCCTGATTCGGCTCAATTCAATCTGGTTTGAATAACAATAGGTCTGATTAAAAGGTTCAACCCAAAATCAAATAATTTAATTAATTTTGAAATATACTTAAAATAATTAATCATGTTTAAATAAATTTTTAGGGACCGATAAAATACCAAACAGATAAGGACTTAAGGCATGAAAATTTCCCAATATTTTCGACATCAGATCGAGAATTAAAACAACTTTTTTTTTAGCGGAGGAGTTGATCTAACTAGAAATCTAAAAATCTCATAGAGCTTGGATTTTATCATCAATTACATTTTTTTTAGGCGAAAATCAAACGTCAAAAATATCTGTAATGCCTTCAACACTCAGTATTATTATAACATTGAAGTGGATGTGAATCGAAGAGAATTGGAAAATAAACAAGAAAACAAATCCTTCTCCTCATTCCTTACGAGGAGAAGAGCAAAAGCAGCCTAAATGATCAAGCGTCCTTTTGAACAGGAACATGTTGACATTATCATCAGGAATCTTCTTCCAGCCTATCAATCTCAACTTCAAACACAATACTTGCTAAAATTTCAGTCGGTCATTGTGACTGGAACAAAAGTTAAAGATTTGATTTAATCAGGAAAATTTGATGATGTTCTAACTACAAGAAATCGACATAAAAATGAAGTCTCATAAGCAAACAAAAGAGGGAATACACTAACCTCGGAATGCCAATAGCTCTCATCTTTTAAGAAGTTATTAAAGCTAATTACTTGAAGCCCTTAGAAGTAAAACCACCTTTGAATCCCTTGCCGAGAAGTTACAAGGCAGAAGAATTTTATGAGTATCATCAAGTGAATGATCATAAGACTGCTACTTGTCGAAATCTCAAATATAGGATCAAGATCTTGCTGATAATGGATCAATAATTCCAAAAAATTAAAGACTTTCAATATCAACACCAACCCTTAGTTTAATCATGAGGTCAACATCACAAGGTTTGATCAAAGTTTTACTCAATCCTTTTGAGTTGCTTTTCGAATTGGAAATTAGAATGTTATATAAGATAGCATCTTATTCAAAAAAAGTTTTTCAGAGAGACTAACACACATAAAAACATGTGGAAAGGAAAATAGAAAATGTGAAACCCTAATCATCTTCAGAAGACGATTTTGATCCCACCCAATTGTCGTTCAGCAAGCTAGCACTTCAGACGAAAGCATTCGTGTGGATACTGATAGAGGGTGTTCGCGATCTACGCACCTCGTTATTCAAGAAAGATTTTGAAGCATAAAAAATGTTAGTTTTTTTTATCACTTTCATCAAATTAAACAGATCACATGGATATTGGGAGGAAATCATACTGATAGAGGACAATTTTTTGTTTTAGTGAAGACCAAAACGGCGCCGTTTCCCCCTAATACACTACGTTTTGGTCTTTTATTTTTTTGCATTCTGACTTAATGAAACAACATTGTTTTATCACTTAATAAAACGACGCCGTTTCACTTATATCCATCGCCCTCCTCCTTTCTTCTCTTTTATTTCCATTTTAACCCCTATTCGTTCCTCCCTTCAATTTCGTCCTTTTCCTTTCCTTCCTTCCATCAAATCCTCCTCTCTTCTTCTAATTTCCATTCAATTACACCCTTTTCTTTTATTTTCCCTTTAATTTTCCCTTCTCTTCTAAATTCCTTTTAAATTCACTTCTTCTCTCCTTATTGTTCTTTTTTTTAATAATTATATTAAATTCTCTATACTCCAAAATTGAAAATAAAAATGATAAAATCCAAACTAAAGAAATTAAATTAAAATTAAAACTAAAATATTTTTTTTCTTTTGACACTATAAAATTTAAAATTTAACACCTACTCAAATATATATATTTTTAAAGAAAAAGGAAAATGATGGAATTTAAAGCATTTAAATATTTTTGAAGAGAAAGAGGAATTGAGCCGCTTTGGAATTCTAGAAATTTCATTGAGCTTGGACATTATCATCATTGGTTATTTTTGAGGTAAAAATCAAGCGTCAACAACTAGCATAACAGATATTCAATATCACGATATTTCATATAACCAATGACCGAGCTTCAGTACCTATCCAAATAGTATATATATATCCAATAGCAAATCTCAATAAGTCAATTGGTCAGATTTTAGTATCGACTCAATGACCAGATCACAAAATATTCAATATCCAATAAATTCAAATGATCGGACTTTATTATCAGTCCAAACAGTTCAAATATCATATATTCTATATCACATAAATCAAGTGACCGAGCTTTAGTACCAGGCCAAAAAGTTCAATAATCATATATTATCAATATCTCAAATATCACAATTCACAAACATGATCAGTAAGTTTACACTTACCTCAAAGCTGTGAGCTAGGTCGGGTCCGGGTTGTTTAACTTGTTCCCCTCTAGAACTCGATGCTCCTATATTAATAAGCATAACAAATATTCAAGTTTATCATATAAACAATTCATATATTTTATGATGTATGATTAAATATTTATCTCTTTTTAATTAACTTAATTCCATTAACAAATAATATTATTTCTTTGAATTTTAACTTAAATCATATATTTTCTATATTAAAAATACCATATAAATTATTTTTCAAACTTAATTTATCAAATATTAATCATATTTAACAATATCTATAATTATGAAATTTAATTTATTAGCCAGTTAGTCCAAACAATAAAAATAAATTCAATTTAAACCAAAAATGACTCAATTGAATAGTTTTTCAAAGTATTCTGGCTTAATTGAAGTCTAGCAGTAAGTTCTGGGGTCAAAATATAGCTTTCAGAAATTAATTTGGGCGGAGGGACTAAATTACAAATATTTTAAACTTTTTAAGGGCATAATTGAAATGCGGGAATAAGTTCAAGGGCAAAACATAATTTTCTAAATTCAATTTGGGTGGAAGTACCCAATTGAAAACAATTAAAATTTTAGAAGGACCTATTTGAAAACGCGCTAGAACTTCAGGGGTCAAAATGTAATCTGTCAGAAATTGAATCTGGCAGGACTAAATTGAAAACAATCAAAACTTTGCTAGAATGACTAAATTGCAATAAATTAAAAACTTTAGGGATCAAAATGTAATTTTACCAAATTCTGTTACCCAGGAGGAGATTTTCATCAAAATGCAACTTGTGTTGTCGTTTTGATCATCTTCTTCCTCAGACCAGAAAGCTTTGTCGATTACCCTATTTCTGGACCCAACTTTCAGGCGATTTTCCAACCGTTTCTCGTCACCAATCTCTTCCTAGGATCACCTTTAAGCTATCCCAAAACCCCAAAGTAACTTATGCAAGCTAGATTTTCTTCTTTTTCTCCCTTCCTACACACTGCCTTGTTTCTAGTTATCTACTGATTTTCTGTGTTTCTAGATTTTCTCTTCCTTCTCTCACGCTTCTAATCTCTTTTAACAGATCCTGGGATTACCCAGAAGCCATGGAACCCAAGCTTTCTTTCTTTTTTTTTTCTCTTTTCTTTTTATTCTCTCTTTTCTCTTTCTTTCTTCTCTTTTCTGTTTTGGCTTCGTCCCTTCTGTTTTCCTACCCTTTTCCACCTCTTCACCTCTTCATTTAGTCCCTAATGATCATGGGAACAAAATAATATAACACCCTTTCCACCTCCTACTTCATTTTTCACTTTAATTATCAAAATATCTAAACCTAGTTTATCCTATTTTTCTTCCTTTTCTCTTCTTTTGTTTCTACCCAAAACCAACTTCTTCAATTCATTTTCTTTCACTTTTAAGCTTAAAATAAAAATTAAAAACAATATTTAAAGTTTCATCGAAATCGGGACCGAAAAATATTGGCGGCCAGGTCGGCGTCCGAAACTGACTCCGGAACCTCGGCGATGCCAGCGAAGCCAAAATCGTATGCCGTCGTCGTAGTTTTAAGGTTCCAAAACAAATAAAATTTATTTAAATATCTAAAACATCAAATGCCAAAATCAAATCTTTTAAATTTATTTGCATAACCAACGTTTTATCAGTCGCGACAACAAAAACCCTAAACATGTTTCGTTTACGTCAACCAACTGTAAACAAGCCTAAATAGTTTAACTTATTCACATTCTTTACTTATTTTCCAAAACATATTCATATATTCAATTTCTTAACATATAAGAAATCTCTATTTAAATTTATGCTTATACGACAAGTTACGTAAAATTCACTTTATGTCTATAATGACGTCATGCCTGATGCTTAATTTGGTTAGGGATGTTACAAAGATGGAATTAAAAGAGAAGAGGAAGGAGGGAAATGGAATAAGAATTTAGGGTTGAATCAAACCAGAATTGGTTCGATTCAAGATTTCTTTCCCTTGGTTTCAACCACTCAAAACGCGGCACTTTACCTTACACGACGTCATTTTGCTAAGTAATAAAACGACACCATTTTATTAAGTCAGAAGATAAAAATAATAATAAGACCAAAAAGCAGTATCTTGAGCAAAACTCTATCATTTTGCTTCATAAAAAAAAAGTAAAGATAAACAAAGATAGGATGAAGATGAGGTGCAGAAACATGAAGGAAAAGAACAGAAGCAGAGACGTTGAAGAGGCGAAGATGAAGAAGAAATAGAAAGAAGGAATTAGAGGTGAGATTGAAGACGAAAACCAGGAAGCAGATAAGGACGCGAGGCCGTCGAAAGGAAGAAGAGAGGCAGATAGCCTCTGCCTACAAAAGGAGGATTTCGATTCTAGAGTAAGGGGTTTTTTAATTTGGGGGAAGCTTCTGCATTCCAAAAAGAATAGCTGAGATAGAGAAGAGTCTTCAAATCAGTGAGAACCTATTTCAAAACTAGTGTTCTTGTTTCTGTTAATTAAAGGAAAATTAGGGGAATTGAGAAATTAGGGTTTTAATTTGGGGCTTTAGGGATTCCATGTTTTCTGTAAACAAACCAAAATTAGAGAGAGTGTTTACTTAGGTTTTCTCATAGCCAAAGTTCACTTTGTCTGTAAATCTCATTACTGTTTCTATTTTGTAACAAAACTTGTTTTAAAAAGGAACCTATAACTTGGATTCAAAGGTTTTCAAAGTACAATTGGTATGATTTAGTCTTATCTTCCTCTTCTTTGCATCATTATTTAATTTTGCTACGTTTAAAACTTTTGTTGTGATAAAAATGGCATTTTATGTGTATGAAAAGGACTAGATTGAATGAAATTCAACTTCTTTGTCAATGTTTAATTTTATGTTTCATGTTCTGATTGGAGATGGTTATGTGTTCTGCCCTGTATTTCATGATTTTATCCCAGGTTTCAAGCTTTCAACTTTATTCATATGCCTACTATTATGTTTTTCAATGGTTCTTTCTTTTGAACTGAGCCTTTGGGAGAAATATTGTTGCTATTTAGATAACCTTTTCACAATTATTGTCCTCCTGAGCTTTGTGTAACAGTGGTGTAGTCTATCCAGTACATGTTATTGTTTCTGGATTTTGTGTTTAGAATGTTAGGGTATGTTCCTTGCTCTTGCATGCTGCTATTGTTTTGCAGTTGAACAACATGCTTGAACCTAGATTGATCATGTCATTCATGTTTCTTTCTTAACTGTTATTGGTGTGCAAGTAATCTGTTTAACATTTATTGTCACTATGCTTTGGGGAATTATCTTGTTTCTTATTTCTGTTCAGTAGGCTTGTTTCTGTTGGTTTTTTCCTTCAAAAGAAAAATTCAAATCTTACTTGTTGATATAAGCAGTGTGAGTTGCTGTTAAACTTGACTGTTGTTGTTATGGTTTAGGGTGTTTGTTAAAATCTGTTGCCTCTGCTTGAATGTTGTTGCTATTTCAGAGTTTAAAGTTCAAACTGTCTCCAATATTCCTTTAGGGACTATTTATTCTTTAGAGTAAGGTTAAGGCTAGCATTCTAAATGATTAATTTTGCTTACCATGAAACCATTCTGCTGTGTTTTGCCATGTTATCAAAGTTGCTGCAAAAAACAGTTTCAATTTAATGCTCTTTCGTTTAAGAGCTTTGAATGTTTGTTGAGCAAATTGCATGAATTTGTTTAAAGTCTGCTTATAGAATTTTAAATAAGGGACTATTCTGGAATTATATAAGATAAATGGACTGTTTGGGTAATTTTTGAGTTAAGGAGGACTTATTTTTGTTATCTTTAAAATATTAGTGATTAACTAGGGTTGTTACATACTCTTAAGGACTGTTTTGGTAATTTATAATTTGTGAGTGACTTTCTTTTATAATTATGAACTTTTTTTTTTTAAATATTTATATTCAGGTACTAATTTGCTGTTTTTGCATGTTTAAGGATTAATTTGATAATTTTACATGTTCAGAGGTTGTTTTAGTAATTATGCATGATTTATAGACTATTCAGTAATTTGCATGCCTTAGGTACCTCTTGGTAATTTTTATATAATTATAAGGACCTGTTTTGTAATTTTCCCAGACTTTAGGAACTTTTTCGTGATTTGCATGAATGCTTTAAATATTTAATATTACATATTTTGGGGTATTTTTGGGGTTTGAATAATTAAATTTGGGGATTAAAATGGTAGAATATAATTATTTAGGATCTATTTGTAATTATTTTCTCCTAATCGGAGAAAGAATAATTGGTTTTAGGGTGTGGATGATTTATTTTTCCGTATTTTATTTTTCCGCAATTTATTGCTTTCTTGTTTGACTTTGTTTTCGCAAATGACCAAAAAACGCCAATGAGGAACATCGCTAGTTAATCACGCCAGAACTTTTTCAAAAAAAAATTCAACTTAAATTTTGGAAATTAAACAAACCTAAGAGGCCGGTTTTGCCAGACGGCGATTTTTAAGTAAAATTTAAGTCGTCGTACCTTACCCCCTTATCCATAATCTCTAAGTTTTGACCAATGCCTTGTGAAAATTAAAACGGAGTCATTTTTCTTGAAAATTAAAATTAGTATCTCAAAATCGGGTGTCGACTCTAAAATCTTTTTTAAGACTGAGTAGTTTAGCACACACATCCCAAAAATGTACCATCTTTTTTCATAATAAATCAAAATAAATCATCATCGCTCACCTCGATTTTTCAATCGATTAGACAGGTCCTTTGAAAGTTAGAATTAATACATTAGAAAAGTGACAAGCATCACCAATATTTAGTTAAATGCAGAACAACTCACTATTACATAAGAAATTAGAATCAGTATTTTTGGGGCAAGAGGTGATAAAATTCTTCACCATTCTTAATGAATTCAAAAGTCATGATTGTAAGGATCATCAAGCTATCAGAATGGTCACAATTCGGAAAATAGTTTGATCTAAAATTTTCATGTTGGTTCAATACTAGAGAGAAAAGGAAAATCACACCAAACAACAAGATTCCTTAAGTAGGGGCTAGACTCTTCCACCATCTCTTCACGCCCATAAGATCCTATAACTTGATACTAGCTTGAAAAATCCCAATGCATTCCCCTTATCTAAAGCATGTTCGGAACCACGTCTTATTTTTCTAAAGTGATCTTCTCAACTTTTGTTGGATTTTTAGTCCACAAATCCTTTCAAAAGCATTATAGAGTCCTCAAGAGGAAAAATTCTCTTTTAGGTTCTCAAGAGAGGCAAAAATTTCTTTTGGCATTAGGTGCTCAACTTTCAATCAATTTTGGCACTAAGTGCCCATTTAATTTTTGATCAATTTTGGCACTAAATGCCCCATCCAAAATCAATTTTGGCACTAATTACTCATCCATTTAAAATCAATTTTGGCACTAAGTGCCCATCTCAAATCAATTTTGGCACTAAGTTTCCAATTCCAGTCGAATTTGGCACTAAGTCTCATCTTTAATCAATTTTGGCACTAAGTGTCCACCTTTAATCAATTTTCCATAAAAAGAACATATAATTTCTTTTGTCACTAAGTGCCGATTTCAATTTCTTCTTGACATGTAATGGCCGACACTAAAAATCACTTTTTGCTTTAGAAAGCAACCTCCTTTGACTTTAGATAACCTAAATTATTTTAGAACTAAACAATGTCTTAAGAAAAATAATTCTTGTATACATACCAATTTTGACTTTTTGCTAACCAAAATGCAGGAGAAATGATGTCAAGCAGTCCTCATCAAAATTTGCTATTCAAAAGAACACTGGTCCCCACATATCATTTTTGTGGCAACTAGTAAGGAAAATTATGAATACTCAAATTTTGATGCTTAATAGTCATTTCAGTTAGATTGCTAACAGAAGGCCTGGAACGGGAATCATTTTCATCTGATCCCCAAAGTATGTCAACGTGGTACTCAAAACATGCCAATAATCATGTTGATCATTAATGTGGAGTTGGAGAAACCCAAAAAATTGTGGAACTCATGCAAAAGTTGTTTGAGAAGAAAAATACGAAAAGTCAACGTTGCTCGGTGCATGCCTTGCACCTTGCCCAACACATACCATGCACTGATATGAGTTTTTTTCCTATAAATAAAAGCCTTTTCTGTTATTTTTCACATGGCTTGATCTGCGTTGACAGATGACCACTCTCTCCCTTTATATTTTTCCTTAATTATTCTTTACTACTTTCCTTATTGCTTGATTTAGACATTATAATTGTTACTCTACTAAAATACTAAGATAATCCCTAATAGCAATTAAACGATTAAGATTTAAGATTCAAGATCCAAGTTTAAGCAATTAAGCTGAAGCTCTGCAGCGATCTTCAATTAAGCCAAGTATGCTTCTAACCTAATTTCAATTATTCATCTCTACACTTCGTTTAGCACTAAGTTCCCACTTCTACTATTTTGCTGCTAAGCAGCCAACATTAAATTTTGGCTAAAAGCTCGACATTTTCACGTTGTCTAAGGCGCAAAAATACACATCACATACTTCATGCATAATGCATTCTTGTACTCAGCTTTAAATGCATTCTGAACTACGGGGCTTTGATCTCTCATAAACACGAAAGTATGTAAGCATATTTGGAATATTATTCCAAATAGCAGGCCCCATCCAAAACTCTTTTTTTTTTTATATATCTTCTTTTACTTTTTTTTTTTATCTTTTTGGATTGATTAGTGATTAATAAAATCAACATAAAATGAACCTATATTACATTTGGAATTTAGCAAGTCTAAAATTGAGTTCATGACATGATCTCCGAATCATCCTTAGTTTTATGGATTTAGTCTCTTATTAATTAGGCTAATTAATCAATTTGGTTAATTAAAATTGTATTCATTTGATAATTTTTTCTTAGTTTGACCTAAGTAAAAAATAAATTAAATGACAACTTTAGAAAATAAAGTAAGAGTGAATCCTTCTTCGATTCTTTTGAAAGATGAGGTTCACAAATAAATTTCAGATCTAATATTGGCTCAATGTCATCTGATGCTAATTTGGCTCATGATCAATTTGAATATTGTTCTTGCATGAAAACGCTCAACAAAAACAACATATAAAAGGCAAAAATGACTTGATAAACAAAAGTAAACATGTTGTAAATAATAATTAGGTATGCTGAAATTGATGTAAACTGATTATAAACTAATTCAGAAACTGACTTAAAACCCAATGTAAACAATCATTTGAAATTTGAAAAATAAGGAAAAAGAAGGTTTTTTGGGTGTATTGAGCCTGCAATCTGGGATTAAACCTCAGATCTGCATACATACTCGATTTGAATTTGGGTTCAGGGCGAAATGTAGTTTTAAATCACTATTAAGTGATTTAACTAAATATTAATGTGTTTTTAGGTGATGGGATAGAAGATATTAATTGACTACTTAGAACATAATACCTAAGAGTTGATGATTCGATTAGACTTGAGCTAAATCTTGAGATGTGGGTGTGAAAACTTAGAAATCTGTATTTGGATGTGGATTTAGAGGAGAGATAAAATTTCAAATTAGATGTAAGGAGAGAGAAAGTTAGATGTTTCTTTAGCTTAAATTGTGTCTTGAGTTGTAGCTGAGACCCTTATTTATAGGATTTCAAGTAAGACCTATTAAGTAGTATGAGTGCTATTTTCAACTTAGACATAGCTTTGGTTTCTTTGTCTTAAAGAAAAAGCATGGAATACTTTAAAATAGGCAAAAAATGGAACGGAGTAGGAGACAAACACATTATTAAAAGACTAATAATTTGGATATTGTAGTAGGGGACACATGACAGCACTAATGGCAAGCAGTGACATATGGTAGAAGCTGGATGGACAAGTGTTGACGTGCCAAGTGATGCAGTGCTGACGTGGTGGCTTGCTAGAGTCTTGCCAGCTGGTGGTTGAAACATGGACGATTGGCGATCGGCCAACGGCAATCAATAAAGGAGGAAAATGGCAGCAGATGGTGGTTGTTAACAGAGTTGACCGTTTACTGCTGATTGTGCATGGACTGCCATGTGGCAATTCTAATTGGCTACTTTTCCTAACTAGGCTGAGTTATCCTATTAGTTGGTTTAATTGCTATTGATTTGGTTCAATTTTGTCCAATTTTGTAACAAGTAACTACCTATATACATCATTTAAACAAGCCTTTTTTATCAAACATATAACATACCAATACCCAACAGAAGAAATTTCAAACCATATCTACATGCCAAAAACATAATGTTATCTAATATAAGCATCTGAAACAAAACATATATGACAACTATACATATGATGTAATGTGAGGGAGAGAGGCTTGAGGCTTCTGCTGACTGGCCGTGTAGAGAAAATTGGGTAACTGATACAGTCAGTTGGCGAAACAAAACCTGAAATCATAAAATTGCAAATTTTATGAGCTGTATCCTCAGCAAACATAAACTAAATCAATTTAAAACAGAACAATAAATCACAAATTCAAAATCATACACAAAACCTGTCGATAACAAGCTTATATTCTATGATTAGATTTACTTTACGAGCTATAACCGATATAAACAATAATACCAAATAATTCCATAATAAAAATCACATATAACAATATGTAGATGTCCATGTCACATGATTCCATGTAATTACATTGTGATCCATCGAGCTAAGATTGCCCATCTCATATAACATATACATATGAATTTCTAGTAACAAATTCTATATAACAATTAGTACAAATGGCTGGCCAGTAACAAATTCTGTATAACAATTTCATATAACAAGTACAAATGACTGGCCAATAACAAATTCCGTATATATGACTGGAAATTCATCAGTCTCAAGTGTATCAATTTCATATAACAAAAATAAATGGCTAGCTAGTACCAAAGACCTGAATGATTCATAAGTCCATATGTATTTCATATATTGACCTGAAAGTCCATTTATAATCCATATATTGACATGTACCATCTGTAAAATCATGTAATGACCCGTGGGTTTTACCTGTGAAAGTTTGCAAACACTGGTCAAGATAGTCACAACTCCTTTATTTAGTTTTGTATGACATGTAAACAATTATCATAATATCCAATATAATTCAATAATTGGGCTTCAGTACTGGTCCAAATAGATAAACATCATATAATAATTCTCAATTCTATTGCTCGGATTTCAGTACCTACTCAACCTATTTAATCACGTATATTCAATTAGCAACAATTTCAAATGACTGGACTTCAGTACCAGTCCCAAGAAATAAATCATCAAATGATCAAATACTATAACTCAATCGATCGGACTTCAGTACGGATCCAAAAAAATAAATTATCAAATGATGAAATACTATAACTCAATCGATCGGACTTCAGTACCGATCTAAACAGATAAATCATCAAATGATCAAATAGATCAGACTTCAGTGCTGATCCAAACAATTCAAATAACATATATTCACTATTAATCAATTCACTTAACCAACCTCAGTACTGATCCAATCAGTTAAACCAACACACATAATCCTAAACATGTATATCTATTGATTCAAACGATCAAATCAACATATATTATCCAAAGCAATGAAAATAATTATTCCAAACAGTATAATCAACCTATATAATTCAAAGCAAACAAATCAATATGTTTCAAGTAGTCTAATCAACCTATATAATTCCAAGCAATTAAATCTTTTATTCTAAGTAATCTAATTAAAATATATTATCCAAGTAATTAAATCATTTATTTCAAATAGTCTAATCAACTTATATAATTCAAAGCAAGCAAATCAATATGATTCAAGCAGTCTAATCAACCTATATAATTTAAAAAAATTAAGTCATTTATTTCAAGTAATTTATTCAACTTATATTATTCAAAAAAATTAAATCATTTATTTCAAGTAATTTAATCAACCTATTGTGACACCCCAAAATCCTAGCCTACGTCGTTCCAACGTCATTACATGCATTACGTGCATTTTCATTAAAATGCATCATTATTTGATTTGATATTTAAGTTAAATATGAATTATATAATTTGAATATGATAATGCATGAAATGAATATGATTAACAAGCTATGTTTTAAGCTCGTTTGCCCTCGAAAGACACAAACGGAGCCAATTAGGGTTTTTGGCTCGCGTGACCGAAAAATGTCAGAAACGCGTAAAATATTAAGCAAATGATTTGATATATATTTATTAGCATGATTTTAAGAGATTTGGAACCCTAATTTTATGATGACGTCGTACGGTTTCGGTTTTGTGAAAATCGTCGAGGTTTTGGAGTCGGATTAGGGCACTAACCAAACCGCAAATAATTTTCGGATTCTAATTTTTACGAAACTTCAGATATGTGTTATACATATTAGTTTGACACCAAAATCATTTTGAAAACAAGTGTTGGCTGTTTATTTTAGGCTGATTTGGGTTAAAAGAAGGAAAGGAAGTGAAATGGGTAAACTTAAGAGTTAAGTTAAAGAAAAGGGAAAATTAGATTTTGTGTGTAAAATAACAAGCTACTACTGGAAAGTGTTGTTTGGGAACTAAAATAGGATGTGTCTAGAGTGATTTGGTGGCTGGAATACAGAGAAGAGGTAAGAGAAAACTTACCAAAATAGAAAGAGAGAAAGAGAGAAAAAGAAAGAGAAAAGAAGAAAAAAAGAGAGAACCACTGGTTTTATACCTTTAGAGCATCCCTAAGGTTTGTGGGAAGAGTTTAGAAGTGTTAGGAAGTGAAGAGAATAGCTGGAAACGAAGGAGAGAGAGAGAACAGAAAACTGGTTCAGAATTTTGGGTTTTTGGCCAGTTTGAGGTGCCTACTTTAGAGGCTTAAATCTTTCAATCTAAAGTGCATGGGGAAATTTGACTCTAATGGTTAGATAGAGGGTGTGTAGAGGAAGAGAACGGTGGTCGTAACTTGCCAGAAAGCCACCGGATGAGGACATATGGTCGTCTGGAAGTTGGAGGAAAGTCACTATTTTTGGGCAGAAACAGAAGCAGGCAGAAGCTTGAAGATGATCAAAATGACATAGAGGCGTGCATTTTGATCATCAGGCACGCGGACGAAACGGCAGTAAGGGGCTGCATTTGATCAAAACCCCAACGGCCAAAACGACAACATCTCCTACGTTTTGAGCCAAATAACGCGCCCAGCACCTATTTTCGGTAAAAATTGTATTTTGGCCCCTGAACTTGTTTTCCGCATGCATTTTAGCCCTTCTGGGTAGTTTTGCAATTATTTTTAATTGCAGATTGGTCCTTTGACTTTTAATTATTTATATTTTTGACCCTGAAACTTTTATAAATTATATTTTGACCCTTCCAACCTAATTTCGACCTCCTGAGTCCGTTTTTGACGTCAGAAATTAATTTTCAGATCGTTTTGAGCCCGAAAATTAAAGATTAAATATTTTATTAGAGATTTTAATTATGATTTTGGTTTTGATAATTATAATTATTATATGATACATACAATTTAATAATTATTTTTAATATGTCATAAAATGATTTTAAAGTGGAAAAATTTTACGGATTGAGTTTAAATTCATAGAAAATGATATGAATTAAATTTAAAACTCAATTATTTCAGAAAATTGAATATTTAATCATACATCATAGCATATATGGATTTCTGATTTGATTAATTAAACATTATTGCTATGTTATGCATTATAAGAACATCGAGTTCTTGAGTGGCACGGGGTAAACAACTAGAGGCCCACCCGAGCTCACAATAGTGAGGTAAGTGCTAAACCCACTTACTTATATGTCTGATCTTGACTATATGAGTTTGCCAAATATGCTATATTGAACTGTTTAGACCGGTATTGAAGCTCGGTCATCTATGATATATGAAATTGCTGCTTTATGAGTATATTGAACTATTTGGACCGATACTGAAACCTGGTCAATTGGAATTATTTGATATATGAATTGTGATGTTTGTGGTTCTTGAGTCGGTACTGAAATCCGACCAGTTGAGTTATTATATATATATATATATATATATATATATATATATATATATATATATATATATAAAAAAATCACGAAAGAAAAAAAAGGTGTCTCTATGATTTGACTGAAAGACATCGGGGATCTATATGATATA